>PVIU01008564.1:0-12500 GCA_004026605.1 Ondatra zibethicus
CCCCCAAAGTCATAGACCAAAGACCTCCTTCTTCTAACATGGCCCACCCCAAAGTCATAGACCAAAGACCTCCTCCTTCTAACATCCCCCCAAAGTCATAGACCAAAGACCTCCTTCTTCTAACATGGCCCACCCCAAAGTCATAGACCAAAGACCTCCTCCTTCTAACATTGCCCACCCTGAAAAGCTTCCACATCAGCACCACCAGGTGGGCACAAAGAAAAGCAAATAAATGAAAAGTTAAAAATAACAACTCACTGTGGTGTCACACACAGTTAATCCTGGTACAGTGGGAGCAGAAGCAGACAGATCTCTGTGAATTTGAGGCCAGCCTAGTTTACACAGGATGCCTAAATAATGAGACTGACTCAAACAGATCTGCAAAAAGGGAAAAATTAAAAATAACAGATGAATCTATGAGTAGCAGGTCATATTCAAACCACAACACATGTTAGCTAACATTTGAAATTTTATATATTTATGTTAATATTAGGCACATGACTTGGGGGTCATATGCATTTAATATGAAATGTTTTATTGGTTAACTTTAAGTTTGAAAAAATAGAAATCACCCTTATAGCATTACTTTTCTCAACCATTTTTTGGTTATTGTTTCCTGATTTAGGTATACAAATTGATTCAAAGCTCTCTCCACATTATCTAAGCATTTCTGTAGGGTACTTGAATAACTCTATAGCTTGGGCTAATCCACACTCTCTTCCTGGAAAAGGCTGGCCACTCATAGTGTAAGCTGCCTTCAGGATGGTGTGTTTCAGTGTGCCTCACGTCTACAAATGACATCCACAGTATACTGTCCCTGAAGTACACTCACACTCACAAGAATAGCATCCTCAGTTCATACATGGTGGAAAACAAACATTGACATTTAATTGTTACTGCACCTTAGGCTGTAGAGAAATGCCCTGTTTCTTTAAATGTATTTAAAAGCATCAAGAATGTTTAAAAACCCAATGATGGGAGTCAAGCTATTTGTGATAATGGAAAAGAGAGAGAAGTAGGGGCCAATGAGATGACTCAGTGGGTAAAAGCGCTAGCTTGTTGCCAATCCCAACAATCTGAGTTTGGTCCCCAAGGGTTTGGTAAAAAGAGGAAACAGACTACTGCAGAGCTGTCCTCTGATGTTCACAACATGTGGATTTGTGTGGCTGCTTATGCATGCACACACACACATGCGTACACATGCACACACACTTGCATACAGAATAAATATAAAATTCTCCTCGTTTGTATAGTGGTAATATATATATATATATATTCAGCTGGGTGGTCGTGGGCACACCTTTAGTCCAAGCACTCAGGGAGGCAGAGGCAGGTGGATCTCTGTGAGTTCGAGCCCAGCCTGATTTACAGAGTGAGTCCAGGACAACCAGAGATACACAGAGAAACCCTGTATCTCTGAATACATACATACATACATACATACACACACACAAACACATACATACATGCACATACATACAAATACATACATACAAATATATACATATACATACATACAAATTCTTTAAAGAAATGGAAACTAGGACTAAGGTATCTGAGATGAGGGTGAAGAAAAAAGTAGAAAAAGAAGTGTAGTTCACATGGATGTCATCTGTAGTGTCTATAAAAATGCAGACAAAGAAGTTTAGTTCACATGGATGTCATCTGCAGTGTCTGTAAAAGCGTAGACAAAGAAGTGTGGTTCACATGGATGTCATCTGCAGTGTCTATAAAAGTGTCCTCAAAGAGAAAGGACTGACTTCATTAGTGGCCAGCACCACATGTGAACACCTGACCCTTGAGAAGAAAATGGATCGCAGAACGTGCGTGGCCTGGACTGAGGGGCAGCTCCTCAGTGCAAGGTTCCCATGGCCAGGGGACTGCAGTGCGGGGCTCTCTGCGCGCCCCAGGGCTCACACACACAGTGCGGATCTCTCTGTGCGCCCCAGTGCTCACACACCCAGTGCGGGTCTCTCTGGGCGCCCCAGTGCTCACATACCCAGTGCGGGTCTCTCTGGGTGCCCCAGTGCTCACACACCCAGGGCGCGTCTCTCTTATCACCATACCCCAGAGCTCTACATCCTGATTGCTGTCTTCTCCCCGAGAAGAAAAAGTTAAAACTGCTCAGTCCTCTCAGGGAGTTCCGTCTCATTTACGGTCTTGATTCCATGCCACTTCAATCTTGTCCCCAGGAGGACAACCGCCAACAAGCTTCACAAGCCAGGCCTCTGACCTGAGGTGGCCAGCAGTCATGGATCTGACCCAGGGTTGTAGTTTCCATTGCCAGTCTCCTGCTCAAAGCTGAGAAATCAGAAATCTCTCCCGTGGAGTTACATTTTCAATCACAGTTAATGCTATCACAGGCCAAGGTTCTCTTTTTATAGCGCTCTGGGTATACACCACTGTCTATTCACACACACACACACAGACACACTCACACACACAGACACACACTCATACACAGACACACTCGCACACACAGACACACTCACACACAGACACACACACTCATACACACAGAGACATACTCGCACACACAGACACACTCACACACACAGACACACACACTCATACACAGACACACTCGCATACACTCGTTAAGGAGCTGTCACATTTACCTAAGGATGTCTGAGTCAAAAGCACCATCAGTAATGTCAGAGGCAGGTTCCGTTCCATTTCAGATGGGTGAGGACTTTCCCCAGTGACACAGCTGACAAGGCATCCAAAGAGGAAGCTTTGATATAGATATGAATAATTTGCATTGGTATGGATTTTGCTTTGTTGATATAAATTTAAGGTCAATTTTGTTATATGTATTTCTGATCTTGATTAAGGTATTGTGATTGTGTAGTTCATTTAAAATGTAATGTATAATTAGGAAATATAGATTGTTAATGGATAATCATCGATAATAGTCAAGCTTGTAGTCATGTTAGTTAGATTTTCTATATATATATATATTTCAGTTAGATAGACATTCTTCATATCTCTCAAAGACTACAGATTATGGCATTTTAAATGTTTTAATAGCTTAGGGCTTTTCATGACAATGAGACACGTCTGCTCCTGGCAGCACCAATCTACTTCAAGAGGAAGATGGACATTGAAGAGGCTCCTTATGGAGTGGGTTAGCCATTTGGGCAAGAAACTGCTCTTGCCTGGACAGATGCATAAACTGGACATGAAGAACCCACAGAGAGAGGACTGCTAAACTTGCCTAAAGGTGAGATGATCCTTCGGGATTCCTGATTCATGAAAGAGTCTGTGAGATATTCTACAGGATACAGAAGAAAGTGACTGAACTGTCTTTAAAATTTCCCATTTCATGGAAAAGTCTGCTAAATACTATGGGCCTGTAGGCTGAAGATGGATGCCCCAATGGTACAGAGGAACTTTGGGTGACTGTAAAGGCAGCGAGATGTCTCTGTCATTTCTATAGTTTTGGAAGTTGCTTACTTCTCGTTTACTTAGGTAATATTATATCCTTCTGGAGTCTTTGATGAAGTTGAAGAATGGATAGTTATAGTTATAGTTTTCCTTAGTTATGATAAAAGATAAAGTAGATATAAATATGGTAACTGTAGTTCCTGCTTGATAACTGTTTTGTTATATGTAATGTTACTATGTTAAAATGAAAGCCTTTCCTTTTTGTTTAAACAGAAAAGGGGGAAATGATGTACAAGGTTCTTCTGTATTTGTGTTGCTTTCATTTGTAAATAAAGAAACTGCCTTGGCCTTTTGATAGGGCAGAAATCAGGTAGGCAGAGTAGACAGAACAAAATGCTGGGAGAAAAAAGGGCAGTGTGGCAGACGCCATGGTTCTCCTGCCCAAGACTGACGCTGGTTAAAAGCTTTCCCAGTAAACCATGACCTCGTGGTGAACACAGATTAATAAAAATGGGTTAGATCAAGAGTGAGAGTTGGCCAAGAAGAGGCTAGATATAATTTCCGTGTGGTTATTTTGGGGGTTAAGCTAGCCGGGCACTGGGAACGCAGCCCGTGCCTCCTACAACAAAGCTTCTTTCTCTGTGATACACAGAAGGAGAGTGCAGAGCCACCATTGCAGCCCAGTAGTCGGGTTTTACATCTCCACCAGAGGACCAGGCTTCCACAAAGCTCAGGAGTTCTTACTGGCTTGCTCAAGGCTGATGAGAAAAGCTGAACATGCAATTCAGTGTTCATGTGCAATGGGCATTTGATAACTGACATTTTTTTGCAGTGGTCTGGCAGTTCCAGAGTGCTCCAGCATCTCTTAGGATGTGCCCAGGTGAGTTCAGTGTACCATGCCACAGAGGGACCTCTCCTGTCCATTTCCTCCCTACTTCCTCACTGAGTTCCCTTTGTAATGAAAATGGTTCTTGCCTTGCTGGGTGGAAAACTGTCCTCATTTTGGTCTGATACCCTCACACCTTCTGTTGCTAAGGGATGTTATTCAAATACAGGGTTTGTGCAAGCCTTGCTAGATGAATTCTGAAGATCCAGGGCAGGCCTGAGATAAATACTGGATGCAATTGCAATATCCATACCAACCCACAAGAACTCCTGGTCTGGGCTGGACATGTAGAGAATGAACCCTAAGTACTGCCTGTTCTGTTTTACAATTAAAGTGGAAAGTAATTATTTTTCCAAAATATAGTTGAACTAAAATTATTGTATTTTTTCATAAGACTGAGGGGCCCAGAACTACTGCAACCACATTTATTTTTAAACACTCTTGCCTTCCCACCACAGAGAACAAAGCTGGCCATTTTGTGAGGTACCATCAGATGCATCTCAAACCTCAGTGAATCCAAGGATTAATTCTATGTGACATATCTGGTGGTGTGCTACATTTTTGCAAAAATAAAATTCATTTGATTAAAATTTCACACCTAACTGAGGCCCATGAAACTGATTACCTGGTCCAGTCCGATCCCAGAATTTGGCAAAAGGTTTACAAACCTCAGGACAACTTGAGGGGAACTTGGCCTAGGCTTCAAGTCAGAGGAAGCATTCAAAGCCCAAGGCATTTGCCAGGTGGCCTGTTCCCTGCCTGGTGTCAGCAGCTCTAAATTAGGCACATGCTCTTTAAACCATCCATGAAAATGATTGGCCTGAATAGCCAAAGCCCAAAGGAAATATGAGCTGGTTGGCAATGTCCAAGGCTGGAGACATGGTAGGACTCCGCCTTGTGCTCTCTGTGGCATTCCCTAGGCTGGGGGAAGAGAGCGAAGTTTCTCCTCCTGAGGGAGGCCGACCTTCAGCTCCAAAGGCAATGAATGAAGCAGCAGGAAGTGCCATGCCCAGATTTGCAAAGGTTGGTATTAGGGAGTAGAGGCAGGGACGCGCTTCAGGCCAGTGCCATTACCAAGTCCTTAGTGAAGCCTGGGCTCAGCACCAGCTCCGCTAACAGCCACTGCTTAAACAGGACCTTAGGGGCACATTTGCAACTCTGAGATAAGATTTTGTGTCTTGAAGTTCAGCCCACTTGACAGGATAAAACCCTGTGAGATGCTGCCTGGGTCATCCCAGCAGTCCATGTACCGAGTGTTTTTGTCTTTAATGACACTATGCAGCCCAGGCCCCAGTGTGGCCTCGTCTTCCAAAGGTCAGCACTATGTAGCTGAAAGAGTGGTGCGCATAGGTTTAAACCTTTCTCAGACTCGCTGATATTTTTTTCAACTTGCTTATGCAATCTATATGCTGTATAAAATAGTGTTTTCTCATGTTTATTCCTGAACACTTGCTGGTTTCAAGGAGTTTCATCAGCTACCTAATTGCTAGAGTTGGGGAACAAGTCCTATGATCACCTCTTTTGATTAGATAGACTTCAATCGGATCGTGCGCAAACTCTGCTGGCAATGTGTCAAGATTGGAAAGCAGAAGTCGGTGACGAAGCTCAGAAATGGCCAGGGAGACACGTGAGGCTTGGAGAAAATGGACAGATAGGAATATATAGCCTCACAATCACAGAAAACCACTGTACAGCCTGAGTAAAAACTGTAATTTCTGAGACCTTTATTGAGAGATTCTTAGCAGAAATGGTATTGAGAGAAAAGTAATGAGAGGGAGAAACACGGAGACAGAAACCTCACAAGGGAAAAAAAATTAGAATTTAGCAAAGTCACTTACAAGGATGGGGTAGAAGACTAGAGAACAAGAAAAGGTTCACTTGAAAATGGTGGGGAGCTCTGATCCGAACAGAGGCACAGAGCTGTGTGAAGTACCGAGGGCCAAGGCCGGATCTGTTCTAAGAACGAGCATTAGATGCCATAACAAGCCACTGACAGCGTCCTCGTCAGTTAGGGACAAGTTTGACCACCTGACAGATGCATGGAGGTATGACCCATACAAGTCCCAGAAAGAAACAGAAGAAGGGAAAAATGGGAAAGACTGATGACTTTAAAATTAGAAAAACTAAATTTGGACTTATTATGCCCAAGAGGAATATAGCCTGATGCACAATTTATGCAAATTGATAAAGCTGATTACACAAATTAGCCAAGGCTTTTTTCCCTCTGGTCAATAAGTCTCCTCTGCCTCCCCAGTTTTTTAAAGCCAGTCGATCACTGTTGGCATTTACAACAAACTTTCTTCCTGGTGCGGCTAGCAATTATTTGGAAAAAAAAAAAAAAAAACCTCAGTGGACTGTTTCCTATTTCAGGCTCTAGGTTCGAATTTACAGAACACCCGAAGAACAGAGCAGGAGAGCAGCTGGCGCTCCAGAGGAGGAGACAGTTAACACAGCCCCAGGCACTGCTCAGCAGATCTTCCTTCCCCACACCCTCTCCCAAACCCCACTCACAGTTAAGTCAGAATAAAACACATATTGGTGAACTATGTTTAATACGAATTTCAGCCAATCCTCGGAGCATCCCGAGGAGAAAGGTTGATGATCATCCTTTGAATGTGAGAAGCCGAGTATTAGCGCAGTTCTGCAACCTTTCATCCCTGTTGTAAAATACCACCATGTCCCAAAGGTTCCATAACCTCAGTGTGTCAGCTGGGGACCAGGCGCTCAAACACAAGGCTCTGGGAGACAGTTTGCAGCAGGACACATTGCAAGGTCAGAGGTCCATAGCCAATTGGAGCTGGTCTCAAAGCCAAGCCTGCCCTTCTCTATCACAGAGGGTTTCCAGCCACCCACTCCGAGTGGAAAGAGGTCCACGCTGTTGACCTCACTGGCCAGGCTGTTCATCGGAGCACTCTGTTGTAGAGTAAATGTTTCCTGCCGGCAGGGTGGGACGGTCCCTGCAGGTTTCCTGTAGGAAATGCAGTATGATGGGGATTCCATCGCCAAAGCAACACTGACCTTGAGAATAAAGTCAGTATCTCAAGACCCTGGTATCTCCTCCATACAGTGAGAGAGTCCAGCAATTTTATTAAGAGTTATGTAATATTAAATAAAAAAATTAAAGCATGGATTGTGGGATGTAATGGTGCAAGCTAACATCATAGTTCTAGGGAGGTAGAGGAGGAAGAATTAGGAGCTTGATACCAGTCTTGGGTATACAACGAGATCAATACCAGCCTGGGCTACATATACCCTCATCTTAAAATAGATAGATAGATAGATAGATAGATAGATAGATAGATAGATAGATAGATAGATAGATGGATGGATAGATATTTTAATAAGGGAAGTTCAGTACCTTAGCCAGAGAAGTCAGTCACTAAACCATTAGTCATTAACATATTCTTAGTAAGAGGCAAAACCCAGGAGTGATCTAAGCTAGCAATCACCTTGCAAAGTAGCAGCTACTGGTTCCAGTCACTCCCTGAGTCCTCATGTCATTCTCGTGGTAGAGGAGGAAGAGGGGTTATGGTGGCCTCTGACCCTTCCTCTCTGCTTCTTTAGTGTTAGTGAGACTCCAGGAAGGCAGAGCCAAGCATAAAGGCATCAGAAACCTCTTTGCCAACCACCTCCTTTCTACAAACAGAATCATGGCCCTGGGGCCTGAGCAATGCAAGCTCCTAATCCAAAAGCCTTTGTGTCCCAACGACTTGCTTCATTCAACTTTTTCTCCTGGAGTCAGGGCATGTTCTTTGATGAAGCATACCACTTTCTCAGAATGAAAGAGATGAAGTAATAAAGAAAGGCAATTTAGTTTTTCCTCTTTAACCTGCTACGTGGCAGCTGTGAGCTTTGATTGTGTAAAGGTGCCTCCCTTTGCCATGCCAAAGGACACAGAGAACAGCCATCCATGGGGTAGGACAGCATCGCCACCAGGCACACATCTGACATCTCCTGTTCTGACACATGGGTGACGATGTCAGTGGTGCAAGGGAGAAAGCCAACATAGTAGTTACCAAGTAGATAAAATGCCATGTGTTTTGGCAAGACATTTAAATAAGATGAACTTGGGGCCAGAGAGATGGCCCAGTGGGTTAAAGCCTAATCATCAGGCCCCACAGAGTGGACAAAGAGAACCAACTGCTGCAAGTCACCTCTGACCTCCACCACACACATAGTGCATTAATAAATGTAATAAAATTTATTTTAAAACAAAATTAATTGTGCTTGGATCTTAGAAGTCTATATTCCACTGACCATTCTCAGGTCATTTACTGACTTTTTTTTTTCCAAGAAAAGGTTTTACCAAGTTGGCCTCAAACTCACAGGGATACTCCTGCCTCTTCTTCCTGTGAACTGGGATTGAAGACGTGCCATCATGCCCATCAAAAAAAATTTTTTTAAAACCCAACTGGCGATTGGAAACTACGTATTGTTTCTCACTGTTACTGTTCTTCATAGTGGAAATTTGTCATAAGAACCGAACGTGACCTTTTAAAATCAGAGAATTGGCGAGGCCATCTAAGGCCATGGATGTGAGAGGTGAAAAGGGATGGTGGCTCTGACTAACAGAAGCAAGACAGCACTCCAAAGCTTGAGGAGACTGGGTCTCCATGCAGAGAGAAGAGCTGAAACAAACGGAAGTAGCCATTACCGTGGAATAAATTACAGCTTTGGGGTGGAAGTAAGAACAGTCACATGCTGACATTCTCAGGACACGGCTTTTCCTTCCTTTCACGTGCTATGGGGGACAGTGCAGCATCAGCAGACTGCGTACACAGGGACCCTGAGAGCTGGAAGAGCTCAGAGAGCAGTGAAGCGTGTGAGGGTTGTGGGTTCCAACTTTACTAACAGAACAACAGGCCACCAGTCCACTCGCCTAACTGAGTCCTGAGTGGGTACAGAAAAACACGAATTCCAGATGTAACCAAGTGAAAAGACCCACAAAGAGGAAGTCTGCCTCTCATGCAATGGAAACCGTCTTGGCCATTTTCACATATTGCACAGGCCTGAAGATGTTAACTTAAGTTCTATTGAAGAATGCGTCCTACCAATGTTCAGAGACAAACTTGGGAAAACCTGCCAGGAAACCATAGTAGCTCAAGATTTCCACTGGGTTTTCAGAAGCGGGTGCACAGAAAGAAAATGTCAGGAGCATGGCTGGAAGCGGTCATCTGTTGTTCTCCTTTACCTGGGACTTCTCTACACAGGCAGTCCACCTGAAACCAAGAGTTCAAGGTGCAGTGAAAAATCTTGACTCCAAAGTAAAGCAGAAAGCAGAGAGGGGACAGTCTGATGCCTACTTCCCCCTAAACACATGCACTCACACTCAGAGAGAGGACAGTCTGATGTCTACTTCCCCCTTAACACATGCACCCACAATCAGAGAGAGAGGACCTTCTGATGTCTACTTCTCCCTGCACACATGCGCTCACATTCAGAGAGAGAGAGAGAGAGAGAGAGAGAGAGAGAGAGAGAGAGAGAGAGAGAGAGAGGATAGTCTGATGTCTACTTCTACCTACACATATGCACTCACATTCAGAGAGAGGATCTTCTGATGTCTACTTCTCCCTGCACACATGCACTCACATTCATATATATATATGTATGTATATATGTATGTATGTAGAGAGAGAGAGAGAGAGAGAGAGAGGACAGTCTGATGTCTACTTCTTCCTGCACATATGCAGTCACATTCAGAGAGAGAGAGAGAGAGGGAGAGAGAGGACAGTCTGATGTCTACTCCTCCCTACACACATGCACTCACATTCAGAGAGAGAGAGAGAGAGAGAGAGAGAGAGAGAGAGAGAGGGAGAGAGAGAGAGGACAGTCTGATGTCTACTCCTCCCTACACACATGCACTCACATACAGAGAGAGAGAGAGAGAGAGAGAGAGAGAGAGAGAGAGAGAGAGAGAGAGAGAAAAGACAGTCTGATGTCTACTTCTCCCTGCACACATGCAGTCACATTCAGAGAGACAGAGGACAGTCTGATGCCTACACACATGTGCTGTGCTGACATGGAGAGTGAGTGAGTGAGTGAGTGAGAGAGAGAGAGAGAGAGAGAGAGAGAGAGAGAGAGAGAGATTTTCTGTCTCTTTCAGACACAAACACATACACAGAGAAAGAGAGAGAGAGAGAGAGAGAGAGAGAGAGAGAGAGAGAGAGAGAGAGAGAAAGAGTTGTGGGGCAGAGCTTTACTAGCTGAGGTCTTAGATTAGGCAGCCACCAGGCAGCTCATTCTGGGACAGAAACTCCTGAACAAACCACCTGAGCTGAGTTGAGCCCAGAACAGACCAACAAAACCACCAGGTTAACCCACAGATTCAGGAAAAAAACAGGTTTGTTGTCAGCCACCAAGGTTAGGGTGATTTATTCCATACTACTAACAGACAGAAGTAGTTAATGACTACATATTTCTTCATAAATGCACTTTATCTATCCCCAGAAAATATATCGGATGGCTTGTCTGTACTAATTGAAGCAGGGAAGACTTAAAAACAGGTAACTCCAAAACTTGAGAAGACTGGATTCCCATGCAGAGAAAAGAGCCAAAATAAAAGAAAGTAGACATTACCATAGCATAAAGGGCAGCGCTGGGATGGTAGCCCACTCCACTTCAAGTGGGGAAGCATCTCAAATATTTTGGTGGCTAACGAATAATCCAGCATTTTCTCTCTTTGCCATGGTTCTCTGTTGAGGCAATGGATTTTGGGTTTTTTTGTTTGTTTTTACAAGACAGGGTTTCTTTGGCAATGGATTTTTTATAGAGCAATAGTATCATCAGCAAAAACAGATTTCTGAAAGGGTTACAGGTGAAATTCATATACACACATAGATTTTCTGGTTGGGGGCTACCAACAGAAAAGACATGCTTAGTTTCCATTTATTATGAAGCTAGGCATTATGTCTGGCCTGGGTTGAAGCTTCTGGTGGTGAGAGGGGATATGTACCAAATCCTCAGTACGGACAACTCACTGATATTGCATGGAGTCTGATTATAAACCGTCTTGTTGATCTCTTCTGGTGTGGGAGAATTGTCTGTATTCCGTCAGTTATATTTTAAATAAACCCTGATTGGCTGATAGCCAGGCAGGAAGTATAGGTGGGAAAACCAGACAAGAAGTAGAGGTGGGACAATGAGAAAAGGAGTATTCTGGGAAGAAGGAAGCTCTTTCCGCAGTCCTGCTCAGACCATGGAAGAAGCAGGATGTGACCTGCCCCGCTGAAAAGGTACTGAGCCATGTGGCTAACATAGATAAGAATAATGGGTTAATATAAGCTACAAGAGCTAATATGAAGCCTGAGCTAATGGGCCAATCAGTTTATAATCTTCTGGAGACCTCTGTGTGATTTTCTTTGGGGCTAAACGGCTGCCCAGGAACTGGGCAGGACAGAAACCCCAACAAGCAGGCCCGTCATGTTACACTCTTCTGTATACTCAAACCCACAGGGAAATGGAGGAACATCCAGGAGAGGAATGGGTGTTGATGTGGCTGAAGACAAGTGTGGACTTTTTCTCCAATAGGCTGTGTCACGAGGCAGAGGCCCTGAGAGGACATTAGGGTGAGGCTGCTTCCTGAGTAGCCTTTGGCAGCACCTGACCCCATGTGACCAGCTCGTCCAGCTGTCGAATGCACACTGGATAAACATCTCCATGTGTAAATATTGAGAAAGATAAGGAACAAATTACAGGTAGAATAAAAACGTCTACAAATAAAGCATCACAATTTAGAGAAAATATAAGAGAATTTTGTTAGAATGTGTCTTAATAAGTTATTGCTCATCAAGTCCTCCTGGCTCCATCCCCAGTACGACATGCAGATCAGGCAGAGCGCCTGCTTATTAGGGACGTTCAAGCTCACCTTGAGCTACATGCTGAGTTGTAGAACAACCTGAGACACAAAAAGTCCTATTCAAAAAATTTTTTAATTAAAGTGAAAAATTCATAAATAATAAAAGAAGATTTGTTATTGTGGGTTATGGTCTGTGTTCCAAAAATTAATGATCTAGAAGGCTGGTTCTTGGAGCAAAGGGCAGTAAGGAAGTTCCAGAAAGTAGCTCTGAGGCCACAGGAGACTGCCCTTAGGGGGCAATAGGTAGTTCATTTGGACCCCTGAGTTAGTTTGTGTGAAGGAGTTGTTATACAAAGGGCAAGCCTAGCCCACTCAGTGTTTCGGTTTCCTGTCACTGAGAACTCTTCCATGTGCTCTTGTCTCTGTGAAACT
>PVIU01008564.1:17500-82387 GCA_004026605.1 Ondatra zibethicus
CCCCAGAAAGGTGGGCAAGGGGCCCAGTGGCCACAGACCCTCTTCCGCCGACTGGCAGCGCATCAGCAATCCCGCAGCCGCATCGCAGACTTCAGTGATATTCGGCCCGCAAATCTGGTTAGCTTATTTTCGCCAACTGTACTAGCCACAAAAATTAAGTCAATTACTGATTGCTTTAGGAGAGTTTCATCTAGCAGTCCATTCTGCTCAGAAATTTTGTTTCCCGTATGTTGCTGAGATTCCATTTTTATTTTTGTAAACGTGTTCGAAGGCTCAGATAAAGAGACGTATAAACATACAAATACATCATTCTCACAGGTTGAGTGTGATTACATCTATCCAGGAGAGTATTGGGGTGTGCTAATAATTCACATGAGCTACACGCAGGACAGCAGGCAGAGAACTGTCTAGAGATGTCACTGCGCCCACAGTCCCAGGAGCCAATGGAAGCCGCTGTGCTCGCTGAGTTCTGCTCGTTTTCTCTGGTGAATTCTGAAAGGAAAAAAGGCAGGACGGAGGGGGGAACGAAGGAAGAATGAAGAGAGAGAGAAGGGGGCGGTGTAAACAACAACAAAAGCACACCTAAGTGCCTCTCAAATGTGAAAGATTTCTGTTTAATTTTGCGTAAGTGTTCTGTGCTATCAGTTGCTGCTTGAATTAAATGAAAAGCAATTTCGGTGGTAAACTGAGCCCTTAAATGTAAGAAATAATTTCCTTTTCTTCCTCCTTCTCCGCTCCAATTCTAAATTACAGCAGCCTGGGCGCGGAGGTGGGGCTGGCGTCGGTTTCCACAGCGCCACCTCCTCAGCAGCCCTGGCTCTTAATAAGAGCTCAAGAGCCAGCACGAGGAGTCCTGGACCGCCTGGGAGCCCGCTCCTCCATTCTTAAAACCGACCGGAAGGAGCGTGACGCTGTTCAGGTCACCAAATCTATTTAAATGAAGGAATTGGAGCTTACACTATTTCTTTGTTGGTGGTTTTATTCTTCTCAACTTAAAAAAAAAAAGTGCGTTGAAATGCCTTCTCTTGTGGTCATTCTTCCCTTTGCTGTTTTTTTTTCTTACCAAAAAGAAGAAAAGAAAAAGGAAAGAAAAATCCTAGCAACTTTACATTACACATGGAAAATAAGAAAGACCCTATGAGTAAATTAAGTTTATCAATGATCCTCAATTCTCCCTATCTACTCAATAGTTTCAGCAACATCTGTGACCAAATCTATTTGAAAAATATTTTTAAGACAAAAGAGAATAGACTATCTTGTAGTTCCAATTATTCCTTTGGAGATTAATGGAAGTAACAGCGAGGAGTGAAATTCACACACACACACACACACACACATAGTATATGTTTTAGAAAATTGCTATCAGTCAGAAAACCGCTCGCTAATGCTCATATAAAGTCACTGTTTAAAGAATTCTTTGGGGGTGGGTTCCCATTAACAGACATTCTCTGCAAATCTCTTTGTGAATGTGTGTGTATGTATGTGAGTGTGTGTATGAGTGTGTGTGTGAGTGTGTATGTATGTGTATGAGTGTGTGTATGTGTGTGAGTGTGTGTGTGCATGTGTAGTCTATGAATGTTCACATCTATATGGGCACATGAATGAGAAGACCAGGGGTTGATGTCTGCACCTTAGACACTGAGGCAGTGTCTCTCGCTGATCCCCGTGGTGACTGATTCAGTTAGCCAGCTTGCTCTGGGGAGCTCCTTTTGTGTCAGAGGATTACAGGTAAGTCACAGTGCCTTCCTAGCTATGGTGCTGGGTGCTGGGGACCTGAACAAGGACTGCATGCTTACATGACAAGTGCTTTACTGGCTGAGACATCTCCCCAGCCGGCTGCAAAGCATCTTTCACTTGTAAACTATGCTATGAAAGCTGTATAGTGAATGCTATTGAACACAGTCCAGAACATAGTCAGTTCCATCTCAGAGTTGCAGGAGGGAGCAGAGAACGGACAAACACAACATTCTACAAAAGAGTTCCACAGTATCTTTTCAAAGAATTTAGTGCCAACAGGTAAGGAAAATGGGCATTCATGAATTACTGGGTTGTACCTATTGATTAGAAAAGGCTTTCATCTCAGCATCTCCTTCCTCCCTTTCTCTTGTTCACTTGCTTTCTGAACCATCATCATTTGTAAGTCTGTATCTCTGGAGCCCATAGTCGAAGTCGCCCTTTCTCATGGTCTGGTGGTCAGGATGGTCTTGTAGGAAAAGGCCCCTCCGGTTCCACAACTCAAGAAGCATTCTAGTTTTCCCAGAGAGAATTCACATGGAACACAGGGATTTCAGCAGCTAAGAGTTTAATGTGAACAAGCAAGGAAACAGGAACACATTCTCTGTGTGTGATGTGTATGTGGGAGAGGGGCACACACATGCCATGGCATATGTGTGGCATGCCGATGACAACCTTTAGCACCAGGCCTTGCCTTCCACCTTGTTTGAGACAGATTCTCTTGTTTGCTGTAGCATATGCCAAGCCAGCTGGCCTGAAAGCTTCTGGGAATTCTTCTGTGCCTGCCCCCATCTCGTCACAGGAGAGTTGAGATTTTAGAAGTATGTGTCTGGCTTTGTAGGGGTTCTGGGGATTCGATCTCAGATCCTAGTATTTGCGTGTCAAGTGCTTTATTCACTGAATCTTCTACCCAGGCCCCAAGAATACACTATTTAGAAAAAGAGTAGGTCAAGCCAAGGAACAATGCATATCCTAGTAGACAAGGGCTTATATATTTCCATGTTGTCTACTACTTTCTCAGATGGATACTTCTAAGGAAGGACGTGCTTTGCCCACAAGTCCACTTAGCCCAGCACTTAGCTTGCTATGCATAGATATACAAGATGCAGGAATGTGTCTAGGAGTTTAGGCACCCCACATGCCTATATCTCGTTTTCTAGAAAAGGAAGACAGACACTGACTGTTATAAACAAAAGTTCTGTCAGTGTGGAGCAGGAAGATGCTTTAAGCCACTTAAAAGCACAGTGAAAATAGACCCTGGTGGACACAGTCACAGAAGGGACAAGTACTTCAGTGCCCATGTGCTTTGCAACCCAGGGCTGAGGCATTTGGTCCTCCCATCGCCCGCCGCCTGGACCCTCAGTGCTCTCGGTTTTGGTAACTTCACCTGCTCACCCAGATGCCACACGTGACCTAGACAGTCCTGCCTGTTACCACACTCACCTTCACTTCACAGTGGCAGCACTGTTGGACTGGGATCCTAGCAGAACAAGGTCCACATCTAGCACTTTCCGAAACCTTGTTCATGGCAAAAGTTGCACCTTTTTATGTCAAAGCTAGTTCTGTATGAAACATAAAACTGATCTTGAGCAAACTTAAAAGCATGGAATAGTCTTTCAATATGCCTTCACTGGGGCCATGAATAAATACAACACCCTTTAAACGGCAGTTCATGGAATTAGCAACTCCCAAGGGGTAGCAGCAGGGTGGGTGCTGCCCTGTGGCAGAGTTCCAACAGAGAGGGCCGTTCTGTGGCGCCAGACTTGGCCTCTTCGTTCTGCTCTGTCAATGAAAGCTCGCTCCATAAATATGTACATAAATTTGAACTCTTCGTGGTGGGATTTTTATTCTCATGGAAATACTGTACTTCTTGAATCTACAGGCATTTAAATGTGGATACAAGTTTCTGTGACAACAGTTGCCTTGAAGAACCCTTTTACTCCAGGGTGCTCTTGTATAGGTATGGAAGCTTGAACTTCTGTCCTGACTTCCCTCAGTGATGGACATATGCAGAAATAAACCCTCTCCTCCCTTAGTTGCTTTTGGTCCTGGTTTTTGTCATGGTAACAGAAAGAAAACAGGAGAATGAGTATTAAAGATAAAGAGCTGAATTGTTAATGTCCTTAGTGGGGCATTCTGTTGATTGGAGATCCAAACGGTTGTCAGTCTAGACCCCACCAATCCTCACATCTTTCTAACAGACGTGCACATATCGTGCAGTGCCTCAGATCCCCAGAAGAGAGTCAGTGTCTGCCCCTTAGTCCTCATTCATTACTTTCTCATCGAAAGCGAGAGTGTGTGCTCAGTGTGGTATAAACAGGAAATGTATCTATGTTTTACATAATGGGCTTTTCACTGATGAAGGAGAATAGGGTTGAAGGACACACACAGATTTTAAGGTATATAGTAGAGTCACAGTAAAATAAAACACTACGATATTAAAAACAAAATAAATAAACAAATCACTGGACAGACTGGACAGTTGACAAACAGGCCCAAGTGAAACTATGCATAATTTGGTGGAATGTAGTGTTGACAAGTGATACCTGAACTACTGAGCCTGAGCACAGAACCCGAAGGGCCCTTCAGAGCAGCAGGGATCTCTTGTGGGGGTGTATTATAGAGGGACACTAGCACAGATCTTAACTAAATGCAAAGCAAAATTTATGACCTCTCAAAGAAAACATAAGAGTGAATGTTCGTTGTCTTGCCCAAGGCAAATATACTTGAAATACAAAACTAAAAGAAAAGAAGTTGACTTCAGTTAAGACAATTGATAAATTGAACTTCTTCAGATTAAGAGGTCCTGATATTTGGAAGACACTGAGGGTTAAAAGCAGAGAAGAGGGAAGTTGGAAAGGGATTGGTCACAGAATACAAACTTCAGTTAAGCAGAGTAAATGAGTTCAAAAGATCTAATATTTTAATATTTGAACAGTATTGCATTCTTTTAGTTTCAGAAACTGATTTTCTACTTCTGTATCCCCCTCTTGCCATGTGTGTGTGTGTGTGCATGCGCACGCACAAATGTGTACCCATTTGAGTACACATTTAAGAGAACATTTAAGTGTCTTTATCATATTTTGTCTTGGTGAGGTTGGCAGTCAGCAAGCTAGTGATCCTCCTGTCTCTGCCACCACAACACCACTGTTACAGGTGGTCAAGATCTTGAGCAGTTTGTTGTGTGGGTGCTGGGATCCAAATTCAGTCCTTGTGGCTAAGAAATAAGCACTCTTAACCACTGAGCCCCTGTCCAGCCCCATGCTATCATATTCTTGGAAACTATCCAAGAAGATGCAACATATCTTTAACTTAAAATTAATACTTATGTGAGATGATGCATATGCTAAATTCCATACATGATAAATGAAATGATTTTTATTATTGTTTCTAATTCAAGTTATAAGTGAATAAGACAAGTTACAGATGCAGAGGAAATATTTGCAAATTGCAGATCTGATATGACTTACATTCATATTTTTTTTAATTCTCAAAATTCAATAATAAGAAAACAACAACCTAATTCAAAACACAAGCAAAACATCTGCTGTGGTTGGATCTGAAATGCTGCCCACAGGCTCACAGCTAATGTTGATTCCCCAGCTGGCGGGGTTATACGTGGAGGCCAGGGAGGCGAGGGGAGAGGAGGGCTAACCCAGTCCTGGTTTGTGGAACATTGCCTACACTCGCGGGTCCCCTGGACACAAACACCCTCTCCCTGCGCATCTCCATCACTACACTCCCATCATGCCCTCTTCAGCACAGTGGACTGAAACATACGAAACCTGGAGCCAAAATAAACTTTTCTTCCCTTGAGATCTGTTTTTCATGACAGTTATTTTGATCAAACTGGTTGAAAAAAATAACTACTATAATAATAAAACAGGAACTTCATAAAAATTATAAGGATGGCAAGTTGACATGCCAAAATATTCAGCCTCATTAGTCAATGGAAAAGCACAGGGAAGTAAGAAACTCTGAAGACTCACTGTTGGCCTCCATGGAAGACAAACTCAGGAGGAAAGACAGATAGCAGCACACACTCATGAGCATCTTCAACCACGGGGACTTCCAGAGTCCGGGGCCAGAGTGCAAGGCTCTACAACCACTGTGGAAAGAGTTTGCTCACTTCTTAGAAAGATAAACATATGCCCGTTACACTGCAGGACAGTCACAATCCTAAGTACTACCCTAGTGAAACAAACTTCATACGCGTCCAAAATCATGTTCACAGATGTTTATAGCAGCCTCATTTGTAATCACCCCAAGCTGGAAGCAACCCAAATGTTTGTTATTGGAGTAGTGGATAAATGGATATGCCCATATAATAGAATTCTGCATAATAACAAGGAATAAAGCAACCACAACTATACACAGCACAAGCAAACTTTAGACACCTTAGGGTAAGTGAAAATAGGCACTTTCAAAGGTCTACGTATATGACAGTGTCTGTAAACGGCAAAGCTATAAGGATAGAGGGGCCAGTGACCTCCAAAAAGTAGGTGTGGTCACAGGCAAAGGGTCTGCATGGGGCAACCTTTCAGAACGGTGAAACTGGTGTTACAGTTATACAACATACGGCTAATTGAACGGCACAATGTGGAACTGTACATATTATTCACATAAATTACACCACAAATGCAGTATAAAAATGAAGATGATTACATTAATCATGGAGCACAACCTTGTGAAAGCATGTTTTCCTCTCCACCATCTTGCTTTATAGCCTGAAATAAGGAGGTAGAATTCGGTGTTACAGCAGTAATAGAGTCCCTAGTCTCTGGCAGCTTTGTAAACCATATAGTTCTATCTTAGTTAATTATTCACCTTTACTCATCAACACAACCTGAGGTAGGGACCAGGCTGCCTGATGCTCATCAAGCTGTTGCAGGCACCTCAGCAAGTGTCCTGGCCCTGCCTTGGAGCTGTACTGAAATCAAGGTTGCTGAGTGCTTGGTTCCTTGGACATCAGCAATCAAGTGCCCACACAGGCAGATGCTGCCAGAGAGGCAGGTTTTGATACATATCCCCTTAAAGCAACTCAATGCTAAGAAACTGAGGGATTGATGATTTCCATAGCATTGGTAATCCCTGACAGCTACGGAACATTGATATCTGTATTTTACGCACTTTATTTCACTCCATCTTCATGGGTATTCTTGGAGATGGTGGAGAATACAATTAGCTAGCATACAGCAGAGCCAATATCTGAGGCTCAGCTCCAAATCCAGTTCTCATACACAGAGAAAGATAAGAAAGTCAATTTGTTTTTTTTTTTTCATTTTGTTGTTGTTTGTTTTTAAACATGTTTAAGGCATTCTTGGGGGTGCCTGACACGGGTGCAGCCAGCTCTAAGGGCTCCCGGCCCTTGTAATTAATGTCTTAAAGATGCATATGCATATGAGACAGTGAGGATGACTCCCTGTTTGCCTCCTCTCTGGTACTGCTCACCCTCACCCTGTGAACCAGTCAAATGGCTCACCAAGCTGTGTTGCTAATATTTGCATAATAACTTAAGATCACACAACCGTTATTTATCAAGCAACAATACTACTAAAAGTAATTTCACCACAACTAAAGCAGGGAGGCAAGCTTCGGGAGACTCCGTCACTAGTGAGTGCCGTGGACAGTCAATGAGGACTGATGGAAAGTGCTTGGCTTTCTAACATCATGCCTGGGGGCATCCTGAATTGGAGGGTGTTAGCCGGCCACAGTGGAGAAGGCTGGGTTGAGGTGAGGGGAGGTGGGAACCAGCACGGCAGCAGTGGCTGGATGCCAAATGAGCACTGCAGAACCATAGCACAATGCTGGGTACAGGCTTTCCGGGCCCAGGCCCAGGCACCCATGCCTCTCCTCTGTGGACTTTTCTTGGTTTCCAGCACAAACATGGAATGCCCCTTCTTGGACATCACAACTGGATTGGTTGGCAGTCGTGATAGCTGAGGATGTTACTCCTCACACATCTCTAGGTGACAGTGGCAGAAGAAAAGCCAGCTTTTTAGAACCCCACCACCACCATCTTCAAAGCTTGCAACTAGCACCCAGCAGGAACAAACATGGATCGTGTGTGTGGTTGATTTTCAAGCTGCTCTCTCATGATGCAGAGTGGCAGGGCTTGCAGCGGGTACTGCCTCTTCCAGGTACGGCTTCAATGATTTTTATCTCAGCTTGGAACACAAAGTGCGTTCTGATACTAATACTGATAAAAGCATAAAGGCTGGCGCCATCTGCCATGGCAACTATCAAGATGGCAGATGCTTTTCATCAGCTTTATCTGAACTTTGCATTAATGGGAATTCAGAGACTGTGGGTATGTTTTCAAAACGGGGGAGGGCATTGAAATGATAGCACCCCCTGAATAGAAACAATGCATCAGATACCAACATATTTGTGCTGCCTTTTTCTCTCTTGTAAGAAAAACAAGGGAAAAGGATGCCCCTCTGTTCTGTTGTCTGTTTCCTGTTATGCACCATTCAATCGCCCTGTGGCTTTTTTCAGACCTCCCCTTGGAGCTGGCCCTGGGGAATTCTATTTAGAGGGGTTCTAACTTCCCAACAGTCTTGAGCTGCTCCAGCAGATGGGGTTTAAACATGCTGTCTCTGAGGACAGAGCAATCAGCAAAATAGCATGTGAATGTTCAGCCTGCCACAGGTAACAACACAGACATTCTTCAAAGGATAGAGAGAAGAAAGAAGGAGAAAGAAGAAGAAAAAGGAATCACAAACCAAGACTTCTGCCTGGAACCAGGATGTGTGTTTTTCTTAAGTTTCCAGGTTACAGAGGACCCCTGCCATGGCCCAGCCACAGCTAGCCAGGGCAATTCCTTCCTCCAGAAAGGACCCACCACCTCTGACTCAGCTGTGCCTTCACAGGGATGCCAAGCCACAGTGAAGGCAGACAGGGAGGCCTCTGCTCCTGCTTCCTTTGTGTGCGTGAATACCTGCATGTGTGTGCATGTGCGTGTACGTGGCTGGCCAGACCGGGAGCCTCCAGTCTCTGCATCCCTAACACATGTTCCATGCATCTGCTGATGTGGTTGGTGCTCTGACCTGGGTTCTGCGGAGTGAGCTGAGGTCATTATGGTTTCAGTACAGTTCTTTGCTGACTGATCCGCTCCCCCAGGCCCAGTTCTGCTTTTTAATCAAACCTACATATTATTATCTATCTATAAATGTATTTTAGGGCAATTACTAAAGCTTTTCCTGTAAAACATAGCATTTTAGATCTAGAGAATATATATTTATATTATTCACATATTACTATTTTTGTTCTTTTTGTGTTTATACATAGATATATAGAAATATGTGTATATACATAAATACACAGGAATCAGTTATGTATGAACATAAGCATAACATCGCATGTAGTACAAAAAAATAAAATGAAGGTGCCTGAATGCTAGTTAAAAAAATGACGCACCCAAAAATTTAAAGTAAAGAAAATCCTTGTAGCTATATGAATGAGTAGCAGAAATTAGAGGGATCCTTTGAAAGTGCCTGCTCCCTGCTTTTCTTCTCAAGAAAAATTAGAAGGAGAAAAGGTAAACAAAAAGGGGGGACACGTTATGGAATCATTGCCCTCCAGCTCATCGGCTCTGCAGAAGTGCGCCAGTCTGTCCTGGCCAAACAAGGATGCAACCCCAGCCCTTCTCACACAGAGTTCCGTAAACAAGGGTGCTTCTGATGTGGCCCTGCTGCTGATGGGTTTCACCCAGCATGATTTCCAGGATATTTTCCTGTAGTTTTTCTTACAAAAATTGATTCTCTAGTATGTTTTTGGTGTTTTGTTTTGTTTTCCCAGCAAAAGGGAAGGGAGAGGAAGAAAGGAAGGAAGGGAAAGAGGGGAGGAAGGGAGGAAGGAAGGCAGCTCTGAGAGGAAAGTATCCTGCACAACAAAGCTCACAAGAGGGAGGTGGATACCTCAGCTCAGGCAAGAAGCAGCAGGCAGACTTTATATAGGGTTTCGTGTGTGTGTGTGTGTGTGTGTGTGTGTGTGTGTGTGTGTGTGTGTGTGTAGCTTTCCAGGATGGCCTGGGATTGGAGGGATGTGGCCTATTCTCAGGGTTTTTTTTTTTTTTTCTCTTCTGAAGGGCAGAGCCTGGCCATTCTCCTGCCGCAAGGTGTTGGGAACTGCCATTACAGCCAACAGGGAAGTCTGGAGGTGGGGCCTAGCCCTGGAGAGGGGGCCTAGCTATTGCAGCTCCTCAGGGGCAGGGCCTAGTGGTTGGTGTGTCAGCATTGTAGCTCTGATGGAAAGGAGTCCTGGCAGTCAGGAGCCAAGGAGTACCACGAAGTCACCACCATACGCATAGCAGTTTACACACCTGCTCCGGCAGGGAAGGGTTTCCCCACCAAAGTTGTTACAGCTCTGCTCTGCCCTCTCTGCTTAGCTCCACTTAGGCAGAAGGTTACTCAAACCTCATTCAAGAGATTTCTAAGGAGGGAAAAATGTAGGAGGCTGACTGCCTCTGCCAGGGTGGAGAAGGGCGGCTTCCAGCTCAGCAGGCACAGAGCTTATACACGGCTTCTTAGGGGTGGAGTTTTCCCAGAGTGAAGATTTTCAGGGTGGGAATTGGTCAGATTTCAATCACTGAGCTTGAGCAAGCTCACAGATTGGCTGGATTTTGTACTCAAAGATTGGTTGGTTTACCTGCTCAGGAACTGGTTATTGTGCTGAGTTGTTCAGGAGCTGAGTATGTTTCTTTGGCTCTGGTTTCTGGGCCAAAGTGTGTTTCTTTCACTGCTCCCCACCCTCTCTCTTCTTTCCTTTCCTTTTCCTTTCTTTCTTTCTCTCTCTCTTTCTTTCTTTTTTTTTTTTTAACATTTTGGCTCTGGTTTCAGGGTCAAAATGTGCTTCTTTGGCTCTGGTTTCAAGGTCAGGATGTGTTTCTTTGGCTGGACCTTTTAGCCTATAGTTGGAGCACCTGGAGGTGGCCAGGGGCAAGGCCTACAAGGGGAGTCTCTGTGCACAGCAAGGAAAGCCTCCCTGTTAATAGAATGTAAGGAGGGAAAGGAGAAGGCTGGGAGGAAAGAGGGGAGGGAAGGAAGGGACAGAGGGAGGGAGGGAGAGAGAGAGAAGGTGGGGAGAAGGCAGGGAAAGCAAAGGGAAGGAAGGGTGGGATGGAGCATGGGAGGGAGGAAGGGAAAGAAGGAGGGAGGGAGGGAGAGAGAGGAAAGAAGGAAGAAAGTGGGGAGAAGGAAGGGAAGGAAATGAGTGGAGGGAGGGAGTGAGGCCTGGAGGAAGAAACAAAGATGAAGAAAATGATACCGTAAGGAGAGAAGTTGTTGGTATAGGCTCTGTCCTCTGTTAAGTCATGTGTGATACTGAGTGCTCAAATTCTGCCGCATGAAGATTCCATGACCAGAATTCTGTTTTAGTCTGTTCAACTGTTTAATCTCAAACAAAATCGATATGAGTAAAATATATTTAAAAAATAAACAAACAACAAAAAACCCACTCAGTTTTCTATTTCAAGCACCTTCATTTATCCTTCAACAGGTCATTCAATAATTTATAACTTCTCTTGGACTGAGAAGTTACCCTCAGCTCCTCCATTGTCAAGTCAAAGCACATTTTAGATGGGGAAAAAAGACCAAACCTCACATTATTCCTAAGGAAAATGTTTTATAATAATCATTAGTCTGTAGCTGGGCTCTAATGTCTTCCTGGGGTGGGCGTGAGAAGGTGCAGTGTCAGTGAACTGAGTTTAGTTAATGACGGGGGAGGGGATTTACATTCCCTCCCCCAGGCTTCCCATGTATTGGCCTTGCATGGTCGCCCCTCATTGGCTAGGCTCCATCAGGACCTCTGACAGCTCCATGCAGACTCCAGGTTGGCCCCTCTTGACCCTGTAGGCCTTAACTTCCTACATTGGTTCTAACAACCCAATAACGTGTGTAAAAAACTTCTTTTGTATATAAAATGGAGGAAAGGGTAACATCATGTAAAAGAAAATGCAGTTTCCCACCGGGGACAAAGCTCTAGGAACAGGACACAGCACTGCTCAGGATGAGCGGATTAAGAGCAAGAGCCTGAAGGCCAGTTCTGTGGCTGAGGGTTTGCCCAGCACACAGCGCTCAAGGCTCATTGTCCAACGCTGAAGACAGCGGTGAGAAACAGCAGGCGCACAGACCAGCGCCCAGCTGTGGCCCCGGGGCACGCTGTCTCGTATTTAGGATCCCATTGACTCTCTCTGTACACATGCTCTCTCATATTTAGGATCTATTTGAAAGCCAGGGTAAGTTTCAGTTTTCTGGACTTTTAAAGTAAAATGTAAAAACAAGAAAAAGAAAAAAATCAACACATGGGGCAATGGAGGATGGCTAATCTTATTTTTGCCGGATAAAGACAGTATGTCACAGTCACGGTTATAGCCACTATGGCCCACAGATGTTTTCTAAAATGCATGACATTTTAAGCCGCTAGAATAAGAAGGCACCGTATTGGAATGGAGGACAAACGTTACCTTTAAGAACGTTAGTTCTGGGGAAGCATCATCACTCCAGTCTTTCATTCCTTGCCACCCACGGTCCAGTGAGAACCTCCACACGCAGCACTAGCTATGTTCTTCCCGGCGCTAGCCACTCTGTGGCTCTGCACTTGTCGTCTTTTCTGAAGCCATGCTCCTGGATACATCCCATCTCAGGAACTGTAGCACTGATGCTTTTCCCATTGAGACTGAGCACTTTGCAATATTATACAAAAGGCAGCCTGGAAAAGGGAAAAAAAATTTTATTTGAACAATAAGTATGTCTCTGAAATTTTCACATAAACTCTTCTTTTATATATCAAATAATATTTTAAATGCACAGTGGGGATATTTTATTCAAATCAATAAAATTTTTACTCAAAACTTTTATTCAATTTTTTATTCAAATAAATCTCATAGGAATCTTTTCATTTTTAAAAAAGAGAGAAGAATTGAATTCCCAAAGTAAATAATTACCTGGTGGCATATCTTCCATGGAAGTCTAGTTTATATACCAGGGGCACTTAAACAGTCTGTATATGTCATAAAAATCATTTGTATAGGTCTAATTATATTGCCTAAGAACAGCTATCTCTATGATAAATCTGAAAATATTATATAAATACTCTAAATTATTGGAAAAGCAATAGTAATCGAAGTAGCAGCTGATCCACTCCGGTGCTGTTTGTGCTTACTGGTGACATTCTAATTAATCCTCAGAACACGTCTATAAAAGGGATCCCACCAACCCATTTCACAGGCCACAAAACTCAGTCAGGCAGAAATCAAGAGGCTTGAAGAAGGCAAGACATATAGGCAGAGGTAAAGGTGAACCAGAGAACCTGTGTGGGGGTCTTCACCAGTTTCTGTTGCTGTGAAGAGACACCATGAGCAGGGCAACTTTTATGAGGAAAGCATTTAACTGGTGCTTGCTTACAGATTCAGAGGTTTAGTCCCTTATCAGCATGGGAGCACACAGGCAGACATGATGCTGGAGAAGTAGCTGAGAGCCCTACATCTGGATCCACAGGCAGCGGGAAGAGAGAAACACTGGGCCTGGCTTGGTCTCTTGAAACTTCGAAGTTCACCCCAGTGACGTGTCTCTTCCAATAAAGTAACACCTATCTAACAAAGTCACACTTCTAATCCCTCCAGGGTAGTGCCACTCCCTGATAAACAAGCACTCAAAGCTATGAGTTTATAGGGGCCATTCCTAGTCAAACCACCAAATTCCCCTAAGCATGATTTCTCGAGGACACTGCCATGTGGGTCACCAGAACCACAGACCAATGGTGACAGCTCCCGAAGCATGAGCCATTCCACTGGAGTTCCCCACAGCCAGGCCAGAGGTTCCAAACTAATACAAAACAACCATACAGGGTGTTTGCTAAGTGAAGATGCTCAGGTCCCACCACTAGAATCATGAACTTATATTCTGGTCTAAAGTAGTGAAATGGCTTAGGGTGGTTTCGTAAGCAGTGAGTTTGCTCTCAGGCCTTCCTTTGCCTTCTGTGGTAGCAGGTGATACTGTGGGGTGGTGGAGTCCCTTTCAACTGAGCCTATTCATTTGAACGAATTTACCCCTGTCCTCGGGTGTTCTTTTGACCTTGACATTGTGAATTTGATAGTGTTTCCTTCCAGATCATACTCTTTGAATTTATCCTTATATGTAATGTCTTAATCTTATATTCTCTGTAATTATCATAATAACAGGGTTTGCTATATACTATAAATACAGTGCTTTTGCATATACTAATAAGGAATAGGAAGATAAAGCTCTCTTGTCTACCTTCCGTTCCTTCATTCCGCCTGCACCACATCGGTGCTACGCAACCACCAGTACTTGCTGATTAGTGAGCTAGGGGCCAGGGATTCAGAAGGGAACAAAGCAGACTTCCTGTTGGTTGGCATGGAAGCTGAGTGTCTACAAGAAAGACCTTCATCCAGACAAGCTGTGAAATTTCAGGAGGGAGCGACGACTGTGAGAAGAGCCCACAGGAGGAGGTGTGTGCACTGGCTAAGTTCAGATATGCCGAAGCAACAACGGAGCCAGCAAAGCACTTGTATGCACTGGTCTCTCGTCTGTGCTGCACAGCCAACACCGGGCTCTAGAGACCACCTGGCCAGGCACACGGTGGGTTCAAAGGAAAGGTCCTCCACAATGCGACTTACCACCCCAGAGGGCAAGGGTGGCAGGAGAGTCAGTCATGAACTGTCACTGGTCCTGGCACCACCTTATGCCATCTCAGCTCTTCATCTATAGTCACATGCCACTGCTTGATTGTGGGTCCCGGAGACGGGTGCCTGGGGCAGGTGGCAAGCATTATTGCGACTCTCCGCTGGTGATGGAGAGTAAGGACAGAGGCGTCTCTCCTGAAGAAGAGGATTCAAAGGTGAGGTAAAAGGGATAAATAATGGGAAGGGTGGGGTAGGATATCAGAGAAATGGATGCTCCATAGAAATGTAAGGGAAGACAGTGAGTTTAAGGACCTGGCCTTGTGAATACAGCTAAGGAGAGGTGACCCGAGCAAAGGCCTGGTCGCTTTATCCCAGAGAGATGGAACATGATCTGAATACAGCTAGCCAGAGTAGACCAGAGCAAAGGCTAGCACGGGTGTGCCTGGTCGCTTTATCCCAGAGAGATGGAAAATGATCTGAATACAGCTAGCCAGAGTAGACCAGAGCAAAGGCTAGCACAGGTGTGACTGGTCACTTTATCTCAGAGAGATGGAACACGATCAGAAGGGTTCTTATTTGAAATTCACTTGTTTTAATAATTTGGGGCAAACATGCCACAATCTCATTTTAATATATCTGTAAATAGTGTACAGTTTTAATGATAGAATAAGGGGAAGTCATTTGTGAGATGTTCCAAGAAGTGAATATGACTCCTGATTAATAATTAATTATTTCTTATGGAATTAATAATTTTCTAATGGGATTAATAGGTATTAATCTGTTCATAACTAATCCTTACAGCAGTAGTTTTTTTATTATGGCTGCTCACTAAATTCTCTGGGAAGCCCTTCAAAGTTTTAATGCCCCATGAACACAGACTTGCTGGGCTTGGAACACTTGAGTTTAAAGTCCTCCGGGTAGTTCCAGCGGCAAGCAAGGCTGGGAGCAATGAAACTCATTCTTCATGGGACTGAAGTGGGGTGCACACTGGACTGTATTCAGAGACATTTGGAGGTAGTGACGGTTACACCACTTGCCTTTGAGGAGGATGGCGTCTTCCCGGGGAGGTGAGATAGATGATGTGCTCCTGGCATGCTGGGGGTGTGGAAACACTGAGAACTTTATGTGGTCATGGGAATGTCTACTACCCGTGCTGTCCAACATGGTCAACCTCAACCACGTATAGCAACCTAGCCCTGGAAATATGGCAGGTTGGACTGAGTTGAGTCTTCACATTTCATTTTAACTAATTATAATTGACATGGAAATAAATGCATCTAGCGGCTGGTATATTAGACAGCAAAGATCAAGAGCTCTAAGCAAAAGTAACTGTCCTGGAGAGTGCAGTCACTGGCAATGGAGGCCTCCAGTGCCCAGACACACTACATGTGGGCTCCTCATGTTTACACAATCCCTTCTTTCAGTCAAGATGTGGGTTTGTTTTGGGGGGGGGGGTGATCTGTTCCTAATATCAGTCAGCAATTCCTGCTAACTTTACAATCATGTTATTGAGCAACCAGGACGCTCTCAGACTGCAATCCCAGATGCCTAATGGCACCAAGGCAGTGGAACAGTGAGTAGAGCCTGCTGTCTGGACTGCGAGCCCAGGGAAATAGGGCTTCTTCCAGAGGCTCCATGCTAGTTTTCTTAAAATAGATTGAGTTCTGGCTAGTGGGCCTTTTCTCATTCTTCTAAACTAGTGTTTCTTCATGTTTCTGCATGACTTCACATCTAGAAAGCAGATGAAGAGGAAACCTGGTTAGTTGTCAGGGACCCTGAGATGGGAGTGGTCAGCACAGGGTCATAGAATTGAGTTTCAAGGCTAGAAAAGACTTTGAGGCCTGGAAAACAGGGGCCTTTCAAAGGCCACATAACCTCCTTCTTTAGAAAATGGGACATTTTCCTCTTTCCCATGCTCATCTGAAGACTAGATAATGCCATTCCCAAAGGTAGAGTCCCAAATATGCCATGAGCTTCTTTTTTTTTCATTAACCCCCCACCCCTCCCACCACGCACCAAACTCATTGCATTCAGCCAATAAAACCAGAGTGCTGGGCATGTCCTGCAAAATTCAGATCCACACGTAAGTGTTATTATTACTACTCACCTAAAATATCACACAGTAAAATAAAAAGCAATTTCAGAATATTTATAACTTGGATGTCTCAAGTTCTGCCAGCTTGTAACTGCCATATAAATACCCTACATCCTATAGGAATTATTTTTAGCTGCTAATAACAGAAACTTAATATAACATATCTTCAATAAGAAAGATTATTTTTTGCTCATGAAATGAAACCCAAGGTGCACAGTCCAGGACTGTTGCAGAGGCCACCTGTATGTTGTGAATTTAGTCAATAATTAAATAATCTCTCAAAGCAAATTTGGATTTCCTATTTTAGAATTAAAAACACAGATTTTTTAGTCATCGTTTTTTTTTTCTAAAAAATTTTCTAAAATGTCATTAAGATCTTGTCTCTGCCTGGTAAGTTATCATGGGAGATGTTCACTTTCTAAACACAATTCTGAAAAACGGTGCCTAGAATTAACACAGGAGTGGGCATGCGCGTGCTACTGACAGCAAGGCAGCCTCCAGCTGCATATACAACCCAGCATGGTGGCGTCTTTGTCTGTCATGGCTCTTGAACACCCAGTGGTCTCTAGGCTCCTGACATGAGTGGCCAAGGTGCCTTTCTGAAAGGTCAGAGCCATTTCCATTCTCAGCAGCAGGGGATGACAGCTCCTCTTGCCACAAAATCCCGAGACTCAAGAATATTCTACTTAAAATTTCTCCTGAAAGTGAAGGGGTTAGAGAAGGAGACATAAATGACACTGAATGGTGTTTTGCTTCACATCCTTCGAACTGTGACTGGGCAGCGAGGAGACACACCTCGGCAAGTGTGATTGCATTATTCTGGAAGCTGTTGGAGGAACAGCAGCTCCATCTGGGAAGCTGTAAACACAACCCCATGAAATAGTCATCGCCAGTAACACAGGAAAGCTGTTGAAATAACGGTGAAAAGGGTTTATGAAAGGACAGTTTAAAAGGCAAAGAGGGAGGACACGAGGGTCACTGTTCTTAAAACGGGGTCCAGGTCATTATGTTAACCCTCCTCTTCCCGGACACACAGATTCATGTGCTCACAATCTTTAGGACTGATTGGATTAAACATTAAGATGTTCCTGCCCAGTTATTTTTAGTAGTTTTAGATTTGCTACAGGAAGCAACAGCTTACTAACCAAGTTATTACAAGTCATTTGAGTTCCTTTGGTTTTTAAACCAGTTGACACTTGAGCTGGCAGCAGTCAATAAAATTATTTCATGTTCCTAGTTGCTTTAGTACTTCTGAAATGAATATGCACACCTACATTGATATAGCTATTTCTAACACAGAGATGGGTTTTAAACCAATGTTTAAAGTTCAACAATATTCATGTGACTATCTGATGGTGTTTGTGTGAGTGACAGAGAGAGAGAGAGAAAGAGAGAGATGAGAGAGATTGAGAAAGAGAGCACTCAGGTGATGTCACTGAAGCAAGAGTTCTAGAAGTTGAGTTCAAAATTTAGAGAAATGGAAAAAGGAGGTTTGAAGGATGTTGGGAAGGTGTTTCAAAAGTGCTCTTGGGATTGGTGGAAACGGGGTAAGTTTGTGAGGATAGCTGAGCCTAACAAGGCTTAGTCAGTGGCCGGAAAGCAGAGAAATGACCTTGGAACACTCCCAACAATAATCTAGTTCAAGCTGCTGAACATGTTTGAACATGGCACGGAAGGATCTGCTAGAGTCATGAAGTCATGGAATACTTCAATCCATTGCCAGACACAAGACGTCATTTTGACAGCCATGTGCATAATCATTTAGAATGGATGGAGATGGTGGATTGAAAGTGGGGTGAAGACTGTTCTGGAAAACCAAGAAGCAAATCAGAAACCTGAAGCAACAGAGGCAGAGAGAGGAACAAGGAGACAAGAATGTGGGACAGGCATGGGAGGAAGAGCCTGTAGGCATAGATTTGGTGGCTGCTCAGGAGTTGGAAGAACCGGTGGTGTTCACTTTGGGAAATGGCAACTATATGCAGTCACCTTCTTTGAGCATTGCTATTGCTTCCTTAACTCCAAAGCACCACAGCAATTTACCTCCCCTGTCCTCACATAGATTCATTAGTGTTCTCTCATGTCTGACTCTCCTTGAGCCTATTTATATCTCCAGTAGGCTCGATTTCTCAGAGCAAGCAATTGCCTTTGGCGATGACTGTTTGTGACCAAGGACTGATAGAAAGGACCTGAAGATGGCCTTAGAGTTTGGGAGTCAATAGATCATCAGATAACACAGAAGGTGGAGGGATGAAGAGCAATGGGGGAAGTCCAGTGTTAACGAATCTGAAATGGAATTGTGGATGCATAGCCAAAGATGCCCATCAAGAACAATCTCTGCTAATAATGAAGAGGCTGCAGGCAGGCTCTCTTGGAAGGCAGCAAGAGCATTCCTACAAAACGGATCATGTTAATATGAAAAGGGTATTGCTGGAATCAAGAAGGAACAGCAGAGGGCAACCAGAATGATACAGAGACTCGAGGACCTTAATTATTTACAAAGGTTAGAAGCACAGTTGCTCTACTTCCCCTTTTGGGGAGGAGGGTAGGTGATAGAAAAGAAATCTACCAAGAATGTCCTCAATTCCAAAGGGAGAGGTAGATGTATAGGGACCAAATATCAAAGGGAAAGAAAAAAAGAAGGGTGTGTACTTAAGCCCAGAGAGGATTCTAGCATGAAAAAGTTTCAGGAAGATTTGTTACTAAGACAGGGGCAAATTTGCAGTGCAAACTGTCACGCAGGCTCAGATAACTAATATTCGAGTAGGGCACATATATATGAGAGTCTTTATACAAATTCTCTCTATTTTAAGGAACTGAGCATCACAGAGGAAAAGATTCTGTGGCGGCACAACTGCAGTCACCTAGATGTACAGCTATTTCCTTTCCTAAATGTCCTGTTGCCTTTAGTCCTCTCGTGTAATTTCCCATATTTTCAGTGCCCATTGGCAGCACTGAGTAAGCAGTCAAACACACAGAAAACTACAGCGAGGTGAATTTGACCTCCAGCAGTCAATGCATCACTTAAAAAGCCAGAGTATTGACCTCTCGGCCCGAGAATACCTGCTGACAGAGACACCAAAGAAGACTTGAAAAGTCATGTTCTCCTTAGCCATCAGATCTCAAACTCACAGTGGGCTCTGCTGGTTTTTATTTTTAACTTAATTGATTGAAAAAACTATGTATGTTCATGAAACCATATGTGTGTGCATGTTACATGTATGTGTATGTAAGCAAGCATGCACATCTGTGAGAGTGCTTGGGAAGCTGGAGGAGTGTCCTTCTCTGTCTCTGCCTGTCTTTCCCCCTTAAGGCAGGGTCTCCCCATGAATATGGAGCTGTCTTTTCAACTAGGGGGACAGGTCGTAAGCCCCGCAATCCTCCTGCCTCTATCTCATTTTGGTGTTGGGTTTACTGGTATGTGAGAGAAACCTGACTTGTTATATGGGAGCTGGGATCTACACTCCAGTTCGCCTGATTGTGTACCAAGTTCTCGTAAGTGCTGAACCAGTTTTCCTGCCCTTCTGGTGTTTTTAATCTTATATATGACCATTTTATTATACAAACAACAAATATTCTTTAAATGCTTACCATAAACTTTGCAATCTGTTCTGCAATGTGAAATAAAACAAATGTATTCTAGACCAACCTAGGCTATACAGTGAGACCCTGTCTCAAAACAAAACACAGCAAAACAATACAAGGAAATACATGGACTGGTACCTGTTCCCAAGAAGGTAATAAGTTTTTTTTGTTTTTTGTTTTTTTTTTTTTTTTTTTGTTCACAGCTAAGACTAGGACTAAGCACTATGCCAGGCATTGAATAGATATTCAACAAATCAAAGACAATGCCAGCCACAATGAATAGGGGTTACCAAGTGCTCTGCTTTGAGGATACACTCTCTCCTAAGTCATCATGAAGACCTATAAAGTAGGTAGCATAAGCCCTATCATATGGATGCACAGGGATGCTGAGCACGCAACTTTTAAATTTCATGTTGTGTACCTTATCCAGGCATATACAAGCCACAGTGCACATGTGGAGTTCAGAAGATGATTTTCAGATTGGTTCTCTACTTCTACCTTATGGGACCCAGGGATCGAACTCAGTCTTCAGGCCTGTACAAAAGACCCTCTACCTCCTAAGCTACCTCACCAGCGCTGAGTATATCATTGAAGACACACATTCTACAATCAGCAGAGATAAGACACCAGCCCAGACATGCGCATTTCCTTCTACTGTGTCCCATTATCTAGTTACAAAAATTAGCATACATGCCTATGAACAAGGGAGTGACCCAGAATGCGTACTATGTAAAAGCTCGGGGAGAAGCCAGGCTCCATGCTAGAGAGGGTCAGACAGTTGAAGACTAGAATGATCTGGAACTCCAAGAGGTGGGTCTACAAGTGGGTGCTGAGTGGGAAGAACCACAGAAACTGCCCTAGAGTCGGCTGGGAAACTGGGAAACAGCGGTGGTGCCCAGAGTTAGCTGTGGTTAAAGAGACCAGTTGTGTGGGGAATGGATGTGTACCTTGTCCTAGTGTTCTGGGGAGATCCGTCCTAGATTTTGGAGGGAAAACTGGTTAATTCACTATTTCTAAGACTCTAACCACTGCATTCCCCAGTGTTTTATGGAGCTAAAGTTAAGCTTTTTGATATGATAGTCATTGACCTCCTGTGGCTCAGGCATCCTGGAAGTAGGGCTGGTCCCATGGAGATGTGTTGAAAATAGAATGTACATACCATATTTTAAATATTTATCATAAGAAAAAAGCAAAATATCTCATTGTTATTTTTATATTAGTTGATAATCTTTTGGGTGTATTGGGTTAATCACATTATATTATTATTAGTCTCACCTGCTGTTCATTTAAACATTTTTAAACATGACTCCTAGAAAAATTTTAAGGTATATCTGTGCCTAATGTTGCAGTTGTATTAGTTGGGTATGAATTTCCTAAGGTCGCCATGAACAAAGCACTATAGCATAGACCCAGTGGCTTAAATAGTAGAGATTTATTTATTTGTTGATTATTTTAATTTTGGAGGTCAAAAGTCCAAGATCAGGAAAACTGATTTCTTCTGAATCCAGGAACTAGCCATCTTCCTTCCCTACGTTTTTTTTTTTTGTGTGTGTGTGTGTGTGCATGTGTGTGCATGTGTGTGTGTGCGTGTGTGTGTGTGTATGTGTTTGTGTGTACCACTTTTCTTGTAAAGACATCATTCACACTGTGTTAAGGCCTACCCCAATGACATTTTAGCCCCATCTTCTATACAAGTCACATTCTGAGTTACTAGGTTAAAAGGTCAATGTATTAATTTGAGAAGGAGGGTACAGTGGTCAACTTTAAGCTAGAGGTTTGACTTTGGGTGTTATTTGATTTGAGCATGAATCACCTGGATATGTTTAGTATATTTTCATCAATAAGAGCCAGGGGGAGAAGTATTTGTCACCAGATTTAACAAAATGAAGAACAGTACGGACAAAAGATAAGCCAGACAAATGCAGAAAAATAAGAATAAATGCAGAATGGAAGGTGAAAAAGAAAGGCCAGTAATATGATTAGGTAGCAGAACTCGGTGTGTGTATAGGGAAGCTATTCCCAGGAAATCTCAACAATATGGCTGATGGCTGCCTAAATAAGACCTACTGACAACACTGATCAATATGTTACTGTGGATGGGAGAATTATCATGGCGCTTCACCTTTAGAAGTAGTGCTGCAGCCAATAGATGGTTACTGGGAGAGGAAGAATGTGTCTTCTCTGGGGAGGAGCCCCCGATAGGTTAGCAAATCCTAAGAGGTCCTCTCTATACACATATTAGCAACACTAGATGATCTCAGCAGATTATATTTATAAACTTAAATATGCTCAGAAATATAATTTAAAAATAAGAAGCCATGAATTTGAGAAGTGGGTAGGAAACAGGAGGAATTAAAGGAAGGGGAGGGAGGGAGAGAATGAGGTAAATACAGTATTCACACAGAAATTTTATATTCACATATAAAATGCTCAAAAGAAATTAAAAGTTAGGAAACAGAGACTGGAAAACAAAGGGGCCAGGATTTCCAGTGATAGATTCTGTATTCAAGAATTACAAGGAGAAGTGGTCATCTGCCCTTTGGGTGTCTGTCTGCTTTGCTAGGGGTGAGAGCACACTTTGTTATCACAGGCAAGACTATTGGAAGCACACATGGGCTTAGCAGAGGTGGCTGCAATGAAACTCAAAGTAAAAGGAACCATGTGGGTCAGAACTGAAAGAAACCAAATCCAGAGGCAAGGTGCAAGGGAGCCAGAGACAGTACAGGAAAGAGGGTGAAGAGGAGGTGGCATGAGGAAAGGGGATCCCCTGGGACTGCACCACTGTTGGCCTGAGCTTAGGAGAAAGAGTTCCTGATCTCCACCATGAGTGAGAGGAGGAACAAGCTGTTTCACTTAACTCTTGAAGCTCCAGTAGCATGATGCAGGGTGCTTGTGGTGTCTAAGCCTGAATTGAGTCCCACATTAATGAAATGTAAGGGGTTTAAGTTCTGTTGTTTTGTTTGTATCATGGATGTGCATGCGTGCAAGTAAGTGTGTATGTGTGTATGTGTGTGAGTGTGCATATGTGTAAGTGTTTGTGCATACGTGACATCCAGACACTGGTGTGGATGTCAGAGACTCAAGTATTTGCTCTCACTCTCCACTATGAGGCAGGGTCTCATTGCTCCCTACTTCATGTGCCAAACTTTCTGGTCAGTGAGCTTCTAGAAATATTCCTGTCTCTGCCTCCCATATTCTCACAGGGGCACTAGGAGCCACACACTAGCACATCTGTATCCTATATAACGATCACACTCTCCCACCTACCATCTGCAGGTGAGAGAACAGGCTTGGCGCTTTCATGATGTGGGAGCTAAAACATTAGACATATCCTGTGCAATCCTCCTACAGGCTTCATTACACACACACACACACACACACACACACACACCTTACTTGTGTGTACTGGATTTCCAAATAATCACTTTTATTCTGGAGTCTCTCATTAGTGTGTTTCCCCTTCTAGATTACTGTCTACTTACACCCTAAATACTATGCATGGATAAGAAAACAACACACCCAGGAATTTCTCAGAAAACACAGGCCCAAGGGGAAAAGAGATACTATGTATGTTGTTGTAGAACTATGACCTTAATTAGAAGGATGATCTCAGTACCCCAGGTCCACTCCCTGGTGCTTCTTGATCAGAGCAGATTTCAAGATGGACGACAACTTGGTGGCTTCAAAGAGCAGGGGAATAACAATTTGACCTTCTCCTTCATCCACCAGTATGAAAATAAAGAGGAGAGGAGGGGAGGAAAAAAAGAAGGGGTAAGACAGTAAGGAGGAAGGGGAGGGGAGGGAGAAGGCAGAGGAGGGGAGAAAAGGAGGAGGGGGAGGAGGGAAAAACCTTCAGTTAGAGATTAATGTTTTAGTTAGGGACTGGAGAGACAGCTCAATGGTTAAGAACATGAGCTGCTATTCCAAGGGTCCTAGGTTCAATTCCCAGCACCCACATGGCTGCTCACAACCATCTATAACTGCAGTCCCTGGGCATCCCATACTCTCTTCTGGCCTCCATGAGCATCACACACACACACACACACACACACACACACACACACACACACACACACGCACAGATGTACATGCTGGCAAAACACCCACATAGAAAGTCAACTTTAAAATGTTTGGGTCACTGCACTCTCATTGTTAGTTTTCCAAGCACTATTTTTTCACAATATGAATCATTCATTCTTTTCCTCCTGGCCAAGGGGGAGCTGTGAAAGTGAGTGGAAGCAATAAAGGAAGTTAACTTTATAACTTTTTCTGAGGTGTTATTTGAAGCTTTTGTTTTTCAAATTTCTAATTTACATATGACACATAAAGGTGTATTAAATCCTATTTTCAGATAAACCCTAACTGCAAAAATATACAAAGCATGCATCTTTTCCCGTTGACTAAGTAGTGACTTGCTTCGCAGAGACAAGCTTTAAAAAATGTTCAGGGAAAAGGAATCACGTGTTCACTCCTGATAGAGTTCAAATGTGAAAAGTTCCTACATCTGGACGCTTGTCCCAGCAAGTGTTGGTACTTTAAGTGTTGAAGAACCTTTGGGGTGATAAGCATGGCTCTTTGTGGTAAGTCACTGGGAGCAGACTTCCTTGCTTCAGTGACCACGTGACCAGACCAGTGCTCTGAATGCACTGACAGAGCACACGAGCCCTTGTGTCTTTATACCCTGATGGACTGGACCTTTAAACTGCAGACCTCAATAAATCCTTTCTCCCAAAAGCTGTTTCTGTCACAGCACCAAATAATAATAATAATAGTAACAACAACAACAACAAATACAATTATAGACAAATGTCAATCTCCACAAGTATTTGTGAAAATCCCTGTGACCTGCACTGGCTCAGGCTTGTGTTCTGTGGACCATCAGCAATCTTACACAGCAGAACAGAGACAAGGTACATGTTTGCTCTCCTAACTAGAACCTGGGGCATTAGAGGACTATAGCCAGGAAAGCTGGGGAAACAGGTCCAAAGCCATGCTCAGTGTCACCACCTCATTCCTGACAGGACGGAATTTTCACCTCTGGTTCAACAGGAATAGACGATGAGACAGACTCCTCAGCAAGGCTTTGCATCCAGACAATCGCATCAGTGAGCCAGAGCAAGGAGGTGGGGTCCTGGTGCTGCCTCACCAAGATGAGAAGCGGAAGCAAGGGAAACTGTCGAACTGGCTTCTTCTTTCTTCTTCCTCTTCTTGTTCCTCCTCCTCCTCCTCCTTCTTCTTAAATGTAGAGGAATCTCAGAACAAGGAGAGGAATGGGAGGGGATAAGATAGAAAGCAGCAGCTCAGGTGTTCTGGGTTGCCATTAGAAAGAGAGGCCTAGCAGGGGCAGGGTATGGAGCCTAATGGAATCAATCACATAGGATTCTGCCAGTCTGGTTGACATCATATGCTAAAGAATAAATGACTTTCCTAAAGGAGATGACACCGCTCACCCAAAGTCTCCAGCCCATTTTGCAAAGTCCTGCAGAGCCCTGACAGCTGCCAGGGCTGGAAGACTTGCCCAGAGGCTGGGAGTCCCATCAGCTTGCCATGCCGATTCCAATGAAGCAACAAGGAACTGAGCCAACTGCCTGAAATACTTTAAAAGAACACTCGAAAGGTCTTTAACCTGTTAACGATGCACTGACGACCCTGAATTTGCTATTATTGGAGGAAATGATGCTGAGGCCCGACAGAACTGAAGCTGCAGATTGATTGATATTTTTAATTTCATATTTGTTCATGGGGAGGCTGGTTTTTTTATTGTGGCAGCACCTGCTCATGCCATTCCAGTTACAAGGCCTGTCGGAGGGCTTTATGGCAGAGGGTTATCTCTATTATAAGCATGAGCTGGAGTGGGTAGTTAATATCCCTATAGTTTCCTGTGGTACATAGCAGAATTATTTCTGGCCCATGTTGTCAAATCACACACATCATCTTTGCACAAAAAATAAAATTAAAAATTAAATGTTATGCCAAAATCAACATCATTAATTAAGTTGTGATGGGAATATTATCCAAGTCAATCCTGAAATTAATCAGTAACTTCAGATCAAGGATGTGAACAAACAATTTGTTTAAAGTTCATGTTTGGAACCCAAGGTAGTTATTAAAGTTTTATTGATAAATTATTGAATTGAGCCTTAATGACAGAAAATAATATAATATGAATATAAATTATATACACTTGATTACTGGAGAATTACTTAGACAAACAGCACAGGACACATAGATTTTCATTACTTTAAAGTCAACACAAGAATATCGTACAGTTCACTGTTCTCAGTCAAGAGGTAATTTACAGTTAGGAGATAAAGACCTGCACTTTTCATATCCTGCTTACCAAGCTAAGCACATGCTCTGCAGTATTTGTGTGCACAGCACTCAACAGTGTAGTGAACTCTCTCCTCACAGTGATAATGCCATCAGGATAGTGAGATCTCTGCACTGTTAGGAAGACTGGTGAGAGCCACTGTACTTGGAATCTAGGCTCTTTCCTGCCTCAAAACCATTCAAGCTGTGGGCTGTGTAACTGACCTCCCACAGTTTCTTAGTCAAACAAGAATTATAACAGCACCAGCACTGGGAGGGCGAACTGGGGCAACGAGTGGCCAGCCCAGAGGTAGGACAAGCACAAATATTTTCCAGGAAGGCCTGAAATAGCTTGCTTTGTTTTGTTGCTGTTGCTTTGTTTTATTTTTCCCAGACAATATGCAAGTGCTCAAAGGACGACGGGTGTGTGTGGTGAAGATTAAAGCATGTGTGTCCTGATTTCCAGATCTGTCACTATACTGCCTTACATGGAGAAAGGCAGTTAAGATGGCAGCCAGAACTGAGGTTGCTAATTAGCCACCTTCCAAATAAAGAGTTCATCTTGGACAAAATAGGTAGGTTCAATGCAGACAGGGTCCTTCAGGGTGGAAGAGTAAGAGGGAACTGAGTTGAAGTCAGCTGGTCTTGCAGACTACTAGCTGTGAAGACAGACGCATGTGGCCGCAAGCTCCACAATGGGGCTACTTTAGAAGCTGGAGGGGACACCGACACAGGTTCTCCTCAAGAGGCTCCAGGAGTACGAGAGACCTGTGAACACCTTCATTTCAGTCCAATGAAGCCAATCTCAGAATTCTAGTAGCCTTGTCTGTGCAGACCTGGGTTAAGGTACCAAGTTGTGGGTCTCCACTGTCAGATGGATGGGACTGAGAATCACCCAGGAGATTGGTGAAGCGCAAATCTGATGCATCTGTGATGCATCACACTAGACCCAGACTAACACATGGAGGTATCATGGCATGGACTGAGGGCATGCCTCACTGCAAGCTCTGCTCACCCCAAGCTCCGCTCACCCCAAACTCTGCTCACAGCAAGCACCACTCACCCCAAGCTCTGCTCACCCCAAGCTCCGCTCACCCCAAACTCTGCTCACAGCAAGCACCACTCACCCCAAGCTCTGCTCACCCCAAGCTCCGCTCACCCCAAACTCTGCTCACAGCAAGCACCACTCACCCCAAGCTCCGCTCACCCCAAACTCCGCTCACAGCAAGCTCTGCTCACCCCAAGCTCCGCTCACCCCAAACTCCGCTCACAGAAAGCACCGCTCACCCCAAGCTCTGCTCACCAAAAGACCATGAAAAAAATGAGTCATTTCTCACTTAAGTTGTTCTGTCAGGTGTTTTGGTCTCGGATATGATAAAAGTAACTCAATGCGAGACCAAGCCTGGTCAAGCACGCCTGTAATCCCAGCACTCAGGTAGTTCAAGGCCAGTCTCAGTTACACAGCAAGTCCAAGACCAGACTGGGTACATGAGACTCTACCTCAAAGACACCAAAGCAAAAAGAGAAAGGAAATATAAAACCGGAGAAATCTTATTTCTATGTTGTGTGTGTGTGTGTGTGTTTGTGTGTGTGATCCACTCTTGTGCACAAGTGCATAACTGGAAGATAGGATCCAGTTTCATACACATCTGAGAAAGTGATAAGGCAAAAGTCACACATGAGCAGCCGGGGTGAGAAGAATAAAGAAACTCTATGCACAGAATGAGTTTTCGCAACTTGTAAAGTTAAATCAAAATAAGGTCTTTTTTAAGATCTGCATAGGATGCTGTTAGCTTTATTTCACAGATGAGGAGAGAGGCAATAAATAATTTGTCCAAGATGACAGATACCTGCTAATGCCTTCATTTTAGCCAAATGAAGCCAATCTAGGAATTCTAATAACCTGATCTGTACAGACCTGGGCTAAGGACCAGAGTTGGTGGGCTTCCATTGTCTGTATCAATAGTTCTGGGCTATGGTTACAGGTATTAGATAGAGACCCTGAAAATCAACATAGTAATTAACAACATAATAACAAAAATTGAAAGGTTTTCAATTCAATGGTTTTAAATATAAAATTGAGGTAATATTTTACAAAGGAAAATACATTAAAAGATTAAAAGTAGTAAACAGAAAGAAATACAGAAAATTCAACATTCAACTAGTAGCTTCAAAAACAAAAATATAAAGAAATTCAAAGGTATGCTTATATGTGTTGTTCTAACAAGTACTACAATAAATTATTAATAAAGCCAGAAGGCCAGAGAGATGGTTCAGCGGGTGAAGGAAAGAACCAACTATTGCTAGTTATTCTCTGACCTCTACATGCACAGCGTGGGACTCACATGTCCACACATAGACACACACAAACATAGAAGAAAAAGACAGACAGACTTTTATTTTCAAAAATCATCAAGAAAAATTCAGAATAGCAGACATGGAATTCTGCACTAAAGTGATGCATAGAGTATTTAGCACAAAAATGAAACACAAGTATATTACAATAGAACCCATCATCATCCTAAAACGTTTCTGAGGGTATATATGGGACACACTGTTCAAAAGACTCTACAATGTCATTATTTTCTTGATTAAGAACTTGTTATTTGCATATATACATTGATATATATATACTTATATATGCTGTCAAAGATCTCAGAGTAAAATAAGTTTTGTACTAAATTTCGATGTCCAGCTTATCTAGTCATCTAAGTACCTATGTATCTATTGAGTACACAATAATAAATATAAATTTATGTATAAAAACATAAAAGTAAAGATAAAGTCTATATTTATGTATATATATAAAGTATACAATGAAGACATTTAAATATACACAAGTTTGAAACCTTTATTTACCATGTTTCTTTCAAGGATGGTTATTCATAAGGATATTACCCAAGAAACAAAGAAGAAGAAAGAAAAAGAAGAAATCAAAAAAATAGAGAGCAACAAAGAAGACAGCATCAGCTTCACTCATACACATGCACACACAAGAGCATGCTCACCTGCACATACACATGCCAATACATATGTGAACTTGAAGACACACACAAAAGACTGTCAGGTTAGCAAAGTAGTTGCTGGATTTCTTGATTTTTTTTTTTTTTTGGTATTTTTAAAGTTTTAAGACTTGAAACAAGCTCCACCTGGAGCAGAAGCCAGGAGCAAATCCAGCCCTGGGAGCCAACCCAGTCCTGGGACACTGATTAAGCCAACGACCTGACTCAGAGCCCACAACCTCCACTGGAACCAGAGTGGGACTGAACCAGTTACCTAGGACAAGGAGAGAACGGGCTCCACCAGGAGCAGAAGACAGGAGCCAACCCGGTCCCGGGACACGAGCGGATCAGGATTGACCCAGTGACCAGACCCAGAGCCAGCAATCTCCACCAGAACAGGTCTAACTCCAAGCCAGGAACATCTACAAGAGGAGATCCAGACCAAGATTTACAGAAACAGATCAAAGCCAGCAGCCTAGACCAAAGTAGGCTTGAGACAGCAAACTCCAAGAAAGCAGACCAAAACACAGGATCACTGAGCTACCTCCAGGAACAGGAATAACCAACGAAGTAACTAGAACTGAGACACTGACTGTACCACTAGGAAAACCATCTTAGCTTTTGATCTACTGGCACCTAGGAAATTATTCAAGAGAATCTCAGACACCACCAACCACACCTATTAGAGGAAAAGATGAGTAGAAAAGGTAAGATCACAAGCTACACCACAAAGAACAACACAATACCAGTGAAACCCAAAGACCCTACAAAAGTAAGACCTGAACAACCAAATATGGATTACCCAGAAGAAAATGATCTAAAAAACAACCACAAGAGAATATCTGAAATTATTAAAGATGAATTGAGACATTACCTTAAAGAAATGGAAGAAAAAACAAACAAAAAATTGGAAGATATCACCAAATCACTTAAAGAAAACCAAGAAAAAGAACTCAAACATATAACAGAAACTATTCAGGTCTTGAAAACTGAGATAGGAAAAATAAAGAAAACACAAGCAGAAGGAATTATAGAAACAGAAATCATGAGGAAAAGAACAGGAACCACAAATGCAAGTATGAACAACAGAATGCAAGAAATGGAAGAGAGAATCTCAAGTGTGGAAGATAAAATAGAGGAAATAGACTCATCAGTTAAAGAAAACATTAAATCTAACAAAAGCTTAACCCAAAATATCTAGGAAATATGGGAAAACATAAAAAAGCCAAATCTTAGAATAATAGGTATAGAAGAAGGAGAAGAAAGTCAACTCAAAGGCACAGAAAATTTATTTAACAAAACCATAGAAGAAAACTTTCCCTACCTAAAGAAAGATATGCCTATGAAGATACAAGAAGCTTACAGAACACCAAATAGACTGGATCCAAAACAAAAGTCCTCTCACCACATAATAATCAAAACACTAAACATACAGAGTAAAGAAAGAATATTAAGAGCTGCAAAGGAAAAAGGACAAGTAACATATAAAGGTAGACCTATCAGAATTACACCTGACTTCTCAGTGGAGACAATGAAAGCCAGAAGGTCATAGTCAAACATTATGCAGACATTGAGAGACAACAGATGCCAGCCCAGGCTACTATACCCCGCAAAAATTTCAATCACCATAGAAGGACAAAATAAGATATTCCATGACAAATCTAGATTTCACCAATACCTAGCCACAAACCCAACCCTACACAAAATACTAGAAGGAAAACTCCAACCCAAGGAAGATGGCTACACCAACAAAAACACACACAATTGATGATCTAATTACAGCAAATCCCGAAGAAGAAAAAAAATGCACAAAATAACATCACCAACGAGGAAAACCAAATTAACAGGAGATAGCAACCATTGGTCATTAATATCCCTTAATGTAAATGGACTCAACTCACCCATGAAAAGGCACAGGCTAACAGATTGGATACGAAAACAGAATCCATCCCTCTTCTGCATACAAAAAATACATCTCAACCTCAAAGACAGACATCATCTCAAAATAAAAGGTTGGGAAAAAATATACCAACCAAATGGACCTAAGAAACAAGCAGGTTTAGCTATCCTAATATCTAACAAAATAGACTTCAAGCTAAAATCAGTCAAAAGAGACAAAGAAGGACATTTCATATTAGTCACAGGGAAAATCCATCAAGAGAAAATTTCAATATCGAACAACTATGCTCCAAATTCAAGGGCACCTTCATATGTCAAAGAAACACTTCGAAAGCTTAAATCATATATTAAATCCCACACACTGATAGTGGGAGACTTCAACATTCCCCACTCCCCACTGGATAGGTCAATCAGACAAAAAATGAACAGAGAAATAAGAGAACTAAAAGATGTTATGTCTCAAATTGACTTAACAGACATCTATAGAATATTCCATCCAAACAGAAAAGAATATACCTTCTTCTCAGCACCTCATGGAACCTTCTCAAAAATTGACCACATACTCGGTAACAAAACAAACCTCAACAAATACAAAAAAATTGGAATAACCCAATGTACCTTATCAGAGCACCATGCTTTAAAACTAGAAGTCAACAACAATACCAAATCCAGAAAACCCACAAACACATGGAAATTAAACCGTGCTCATCTGAATCATCAATGGGTCAAGGAAGAAAGAAAAGGGGAAATTAAAGACTTCCTAAAATTCAATGAAAATGACCACCAACATACCCAAATTTATGGGACACGATGAAAGCAGTGTTAAGAGGCAAGTTCACAGCACTAAATGCCTACATAAAGAAGCTGGAAAAATCCCACACTAGTGAATTAACAGAACAATTGAAAACTTTAGAACAAAAAGAAGCAAACTCACCTAAGAGAACTAGATGGCAGGAAATAATCAAACTGAGAGCTGAAATCAACTAAATAGAAACAAAGAAAACAATACAAAGAATCAATGAGACAAAGAGTTGGTTCTTTGAGAAAATCAACAAAATAGACAAACCTTTATCCAAACTAACCAAAAGGCAGAGAGAGAATATCCAAATTAACAAAATCAGAAATGAAAAGGGGGACATAACAACAGACATGGAGGAAATACAGAGAATCATCAGGTCATATTTTGAAAACCTGTACTCCACAAAATTGGAACACTTAAAGGAAATGGACAACTTTCTGGATAAATATCACTTACCAAAATTAAATCAAGACCAGATAAGCAAACTAAACAGACCTATAACTGCTGAAGAAATAGAAACAGTCATCAAAAATCTGCCAACCAAAAAAAGCCCAGGACCAGATAGTTTCAGCTCAGAATTCTACAAGACTTTCAAAGAGGAACTAATACCAATACTTCTCAAATTATTCCACACAATAGAAACAGAGGAAACATTGCCAAACTCTTTTTATGAGGCTACAATTACCTTGATACCCAAACCACAGAAAGACAATACTAAGAAAGAGAATTACAGACCAATCTCACTCATGAACATTGATGCAAAAATACTAAATAAAATACTAGGAAATTGAATCCAAGAACACATCAGAACCATCATCCACCATGACCAAGTCGGCTTCATCCCACAGATGCAGGGATGGTTCAACATATGAAAATCTGTCAACGCAATCCATCATATAAACAAGCTGAAAAGTAAAAACCACATGATCATCTCATTAGATGCCTAAAAAGCATTTGACAAAATACAACATCCCTTCATGATAAAAGTCTTGGAGAGAGCAGGGATACAAGGAACATACCTAAACATAATTAAGGCAATATACAGCAAGCCAACAGCCAACATCAAACTAAATGGAGAGAAACTCCCAGCGATTCCACTGAAATCAGGAACAAGACAAGGTTGTCCACTATCTCCATACCTATTCAATATAGTTCTTGAGGTCCTAGCTAGAGCAATAGGACACCAAAGGGAGATCAAGGGGATACAAATTGGAAAAGAAGAAGTCAAACTCTCACTGTTTACTGATGATATGATAGTTTACATAAGTGATCCCAAAAATTCTACCAAGGAACTTCTACAACTCATAAACACATGCAGCAATGTAGCAGGATACAAGATTAACTCAAAAAAATCAGTAGCCCTCCTGTACACAGATGATAAAAGGACTGAGGAAGAAATCAGAGAATCAACACCCTTCACAATAGCCACAATAGCATAAAATATCTCGGAGTAACTCTAACCAAACAAGTGGAGGACTTGTATGACAAGAACTTTAAATCTTTGAAGAAAGAAATTGAAGAAGACACCTGAAAATGGAAAGACCTCCCATGCTCTTGGGTAGGCAGAATTAATATAGTAAAGATGGCAATCCTCCCGAAAGCAATCTACAGATTCAACGCAATGCCCATCAAAATCCCAACAAAATTCTTCAAAGACCTTGAAAGAGCAGTACTCAACTTCATTTGAAAACCAGCTTACAAACCACAATTCCAGAGAATTTAGATAACAATATGGACACTAAGAGAGACTTACATAGATCTAATCTATGTGGGAAGTAGAAAGTATAAAAAGACAAGATCTCCTGAATAAATTGGGAGCATAGGGACCTTGCGGGGAGGGTTGAAGAAGGGAGGGAAGAGGCAGGGAGGGGAGCAGAGAAAAATGTAGAGCTCAATAAATATCATGGAAAAAAAAACTAGGTCATAAAAAAACAAAAGCAAAAGAAGAAATCATGAGAAGCAGGAAACGAAGACTACAAGGACAAGCTCACTGCGGCCTGCAGGGCGGCCTATCCGTCCATGAAACATAAAAGTAGCTGCAAATGACTTCACACATCTGAACTGAAACAAGTATCCAAGTAGTACTCTTTTTAAAGAATTGAAGGTGTTTCTGTGGACCTTCAATGAAGCAAAATATGCTTGAAAACAACATAGAAAGCTGTTTTTACAATGTGAAATTATAATGAACTTCAAGACAAGTCAGCAGTGGTGTAAAGTTGCTCCATCTGTAGAAGTACTTACGAGATCACAGTAAGGCAAACACTGGAATTGAATGGTGAGCTTTGAAGTCACAATAAAGCATGGGGAGATTGCAGGTGCCATAAAGACGCTCAGGACTAAATGCCCACTTGTAACAAAAAACTGAGGAGACTGAGAGAGATCAGCTATCCGCTTCAAAACATGGAAGTAAACGGAGAAATGGTCAAACAAGTGATTGCCTGTGCTGAAGGAGACTTCAATATAGGAGGAGGGTGGGGCAAGAGTATAGTGTGTTCCATTGTGACCCTTCTAGTACAACTTGCTTTTCTTTGTCCCTTCTGTCAATTCTATGTACAAGCCTAAATGCCTTGAGCAGCATTTTTACATAGTATATGGTCTCAGTGAAGAATAGATGCTGGCGACAGCTGCTGTGACATTTGCTAAACAGCAGCACTACAGTAGAATTCAGTCCATGTTCTGAAAGACAGCCTGTGGTAGGCTACTGGTAAGGCTCCATGTCTCCATTCAAAGTGTTCAGTGGCTCAAACTCACACATGGGACCAGCTGAAAAGGCTGATCCCTAAACACATTGAAAATCAGTCCTCAAAAACCAAATCTGATTTTTTTTTCTTAAGTGATGCTATGTTCTGAATGTGTCTCTTCAAAATTCATGCACTGAGAGCCACTGGGGCCAGCCGTGGAAGGTGGAGCTTTGGCGAGGTCACCAGGGTATATCTCATCTCAGAAGCTAAATGAGAAAGCTTCAAGTAGAGTGCAAATCAATGAAAAATCACAGTAAGCTATGCAGCTTAAACCTAAATTATATCTAGCTCATGTGTGTGTGTGTGTGTGTGTGTGTGTGTGAGAGAGAGAGAGAGAGAGAAACAAAGACAGAGACAGAGGAAGGAGGTGGGAGGGAGAAAGGGGGAGTAAATATCATTTGAAATTCTACTATTCAAGCAGAAATAATCACAGCTGTCATGTCTTTTTTAAATATTTAGTTTATTTTAATTGCGTGATTCTGTGGTAATGGGGACTTGTGCATATAAGTTCAGTGCCCAAGGAGGCCAAAAGAGGGCATTGGATCTCCTGAAGAGTAACAGGCAGTTGTGAGCCACTATATGGGTTCTCTGGAAGACCAGCAATCACTCTTAATGGCTGAGCCATTTCTCTAGACCCATAATTGATAGCTGATGAACTAATCTAGTAGTATGTGTAAGCATCACAATATTTCTACAGACTCACACACATAATTACATCTGAAGGGATCACAGCATTTATGTCACATTATCATCTCTCTGCACCAGCCAATAGCATAACTTAGCCATGTCTTCATGGTCAGCACAGGCACATTTACTTTGTCCTTCAGGGGATGATTTAGTGTTCAAATATGTGATGGTTCTTGAGCCTTCCCCCTACTGATGCATGTTTACTCTATCCCAATACTACAATATATGTCTTTGTTAAAATAATGTTAAATCCTTGATATCTAAAGCTTCTTTTGTACCAAATTAAATATTTGGAGGCAGACACCATCATTATATTCAGAAATAGTCATGAAACTGATACTACTAAAAAAAAATTTTTTTGAAAAGAGTTCCTAGTCTCGATGTCTTAAAGTTGAACAAAAAAATATCCTTCTTATATAATTCATCAAGGCAGAAGAGTCTAAAATTTGGTGACTATGCCAACACAGAAGCCCTTAGAGCTTCTTTTGTGGTTCTCAATATACAGCATTGCATGTTTAGAACACTGAGAAAATCATTTTTCCTACAAACTTCCTTAAATTATAATTTAAATTTTTAATCACTTATCAATGCCTCTATAGGTACACATTGAAATATTTAATGGAATATAATTCTTGCTGCTTGATTTTGAATGTCTATTAATTTTGAATCTGATAAGTATGGGGGCCCAAAAATGTGAGTCTTTTTTCACCTTGACCAAAGCTCAGAGAGTTGGAACTTACCTCTAGTCCTTCAAGGTTATAGTGTTTCTAGCTCAAACAAATGTCCCACCTAGATTTGGATCAGAGAGTTCTGTTCTCTCAAGATTATTATCAACAGGTATGACTAATATCCAAGATCTTGTGTTTCAGGAATAGAGAAGTAGATATGTTTCTACCTCAAACAAAAGTTTATGGATCCAACTAGGGTTCCAGTTCCTTTAAGGAGATAACATTGGATTCCACCCAGGGAGTGGTTTGCCTACAGAATGTTTTGGTCTAGGGTATGAGCATGACTTGGTTTGTTCTAGCAACAGAATGTTTAACTGTGAATGTAGCCCATGACCTTCAACTGGTCTGTTCATTTCTTTGTATCATGTTAACGCAGTTTTTTTTTTTTTATCTTACTCCTACCTCTTAGGATTGGAGTATTTTTAGGAATTTGAAATTAAACACGGACGATTTCAGCATTCACTGGAACTTCCTTCTGGTACCATGCTATGTTTCTGTTTTATTATTTTATTTGCATATATATTTTCTTTACCATTTTTTCTGATCTCCACACCCCTACTGTAGCAAGTGGTATTTTTGTCAAAGCTGATCCCCAACAGATAAAAAGAGAGAGAACAATGAAAATGTCTACTGTGTATTAGGTATACGTTTCTACCATGTTTGCTGTCTTCCATTCAAACTGCCTCCATAACAAAGAATATGCTTGGGTGGGGTGACTTGAAATCTCTCCCTCTCTGTGATTAGTGTTAGTTACACTGTGGTGGTAAACATGAGAGTGTGCCTCTATAGATAGATACCCACACAATTTCTGGCTGAGATATACTATAGATAGCAAATGTAAAGTGTTACTGCAATGTAAAATAGTTCCTAAAATTGGGAAGCAAATTACATCATAAGAACACTAGGAATCAAACATAAACAAATTTAAATCATTCCTTTCCCCTTTATCGGCTGTCCTTCCTTGTCTACACACGATACATGTCACCTTCTTCAAACATTCTATAGCCCTTTAGTTCCCAGGGAAATAGCTCATCCTGGACAGACCATCCTGAACTTGGCCAGACTCACAAGACACAGGCTACCATTTCTTAGCTGTGACTCCTTGGGCACTCCAATTGCTCTTTTCCATTACAAGGATGCTACCAGGGCTTCTGTAAGAAAAGTCTTCATTCGCAGACTTTGCCCAAACAGCTGATACTCCTAAGGACCTCAAGAATCCCAGGTATTACTGACCTTTGTGTATCAGTCTGAGAACACGGCTCGAGAGCTTGCTGGGAATCTATCAGATTCCAGTAGGAAGAAAAATGAGATTAAATCAGAAGGCATAAACAATTGTCTCTTCATTAAACCAAGCTGTCCAGGGAAAATATGATGACAGAAATTTGGAGGTAAGGGCTTGTTGGGATGTTTTGGTCGTTATCTCATATGGAGAAGTAAAGGAGGCAGCATTAAAAAAAAAAGAAGAAGAAATAACAACATCTTGAATTTTGCAGGCAAATGGATGGAGCTAGACAACATTATTTTGCATGAGGTAACCCAGACCCAGAAAGACAATTATCACATGTACTCACTCATAAGTGGTTTTTAAACATAAAAGAAGAAGAATTAGACTGCACGTGATTGCTACCTGAGGCTAGCCCAGGGCAACCCCAGACAGGACGGCTCTTCAGAGTTGACTGTAACAGAAGAAAAAGTTTTCTGTACCCTTGCAGAATAGTTATTAGATACAGGTTGTCTCCACTTTTCGCAAGAGCTGTAACTTGGAAAGAGAGTTTTCTGTTTGGCTAACATGGCCTGTTATCAGCCCCGTCCCTTCAGCAGTAGAAGAACTAGTCCCATACCCTAAGGGAGATCAGCACTGCATTAAGGCTTGTGCTGCCCTTGGCCACTCCCTGGAATCGCCTTACAGCGGAGAAAAAGCTACCTTTCTATCGTAAGTTTCCAGCACTTTTTTTTTTGTCACTGAAGAGTAGTAGGAAGGCAAGTGGAGGAGAGGACCACCAAATTTAAATGATCCCCAAAATGCAGAGTTCCAGGGGCCACGCATCCAGCACATTATTGGTATTAAAATCACACCAGCCTGAGGAGCATCATCTGATCTACACTGAGGGGGCTCCAAATGAGAAAGATTTCATCACAGTTGTAACATTGGAATTTCTAGAAGGACATCATAGCATCATGTATATCTATCCCTTCCTTGAGCCTACATCTGACATCATCCCACTTCATTGTCTACCTGAAAGTGATGTCTGGAACCTGCAATGGCAGGCTGACTAGACACACAAGGGACACCCTCCAGCAGGGAAGTTGGTCATCTTGTATTTGGGTAGCACAATTTCAAAGCCTGATTTGCCCAGAAATCATTGGTTGCCTACAATGCCAAGCTTTTCATAGCTGCACAATTTACTGGCTTTTTTCTTCCCTGACTTCCACTACCTTTCTAGTGGACCACCTACCTAGGACCACCCCCTAATGAATGAGCTGCATTCAAGTCTTGGTTGCTACATCTGCCTAAGGAGAAATCAACCTAAGGGATTAAATAAAGATTATCTTCTTCATCATTAGTCATCATCATTATGACAAGGTCTCTAAAAGTAGGATGCAGACAAGTCACTGCTGAGAAGAGGGATCTCCCATTTCTGAACCATAAAATATGGGAAAAGATCCATGAATGGATTGATTAATGGATGAATTGGTGATACATAATGAATTCTGATATTTCATGACTCTTCTTCACCAATAACAGGCTTGTAAAGTTTCTCTTCAGAGAAATTTCTAGCAATACCCCATGTCTGGCTTTACCTTCCCACTGTACACTCCCCTCCTTCTGAATTTCCTATTAGGAGTCAGCTCTTGTGGACTCGCTGGAACTGACCTTCATGAACCATACCTCACAGTGCATTAGAAGCACAGGCTCACCCTGTCAAGTCTCCTCTCTACACCCAAAGGCTTCCTGTTGCTCAGAAAACATCAGCTCTTCTCCTGATGGAAAAGTTTCCAAGTGGTTTAGACCCCATCTGCTTTCTGACTAAACCCTGTACTTATTAGCCCTCTTTAGCCTGACTCTCTCTTAGAGTACCCAGATCATTCTCGCTGTGGGACTATGTAGCAGTCCTTCATCCGGAAAACTCCTTCCCAAAGTGTTTACCTTCTGGTTCTTCACTGTCATTTGGTTTTAAAAGTACATGCATCTGCTCAGAGAACAATAGTTCCCTACCACACAACCATGTCCTGTTTTGCTAAGTCCATCACAACATAAAATTGCTTTTTGTTGTTTTAATCATTTACTGTATGATAACCTAGGAAATTAGTTCCATGAAACCCAAATTATTCCTGTTACCATCAGAACTTAAAATAGCACCTAAACCATAGTAGATATTCATTTAAAATATTTAATGAGGGCTGGAAATGTTGAATATTGAATAAAGGTAATTGCCACCAACCCTGACAATCTGAGTTCAATCCCCAGAACCTTTGTGATAGAAGAGAAGAACTAACTTCTGCAAGTTATCCTCAGACCTCCACGTGTATGCTGTGGCATGCTTGTAAACACACACACACACACACACATTGAATAAATAAAGAGATGTAATAAAATATTTAAAATAATGAATGAACAAATAAATATATCCTGCCTACTCATATAGCAAAGCAGGTTTTGACATAAAACCTTTACCCCAAAATTATTGATCACTGTTTTACTTTTATTTATCTTATTTTATTTTTTAAAAAGAGAAAAAAATATCTTTTTTTCATTTTACATACCAACCCCAGTTCCCACTCCCTCCCCTTGTCCCATTCCCTTCACCTTTCTCCCTCCCATATCACCCCCCACCCACTCCTCAGAGAGGGTAAGGCACATTGCTTTGAGGAAGGACCAAGGCCCTCCCTACTATATCTAGGCTGAGCAAGGTATCCATCCAAAGAGAATGGGTTCCCCAAAAGCCAGTACAAACAGTAGGGATAAATCCTGGTGCCACTGTCAGTGGCCCCTCAGGCTGCCCCAGCCATACAACTGCCACATTCAGAGGGCCTGGTTTGGTCCTATGCTGTTTTCTTACCTGTCTGGCTGGAGTAGGTGAGCTCCTATTAGCTCAGGTAAACTGTTTCAGTGGTCTTGACCTCTTTGCTCATATTCTCACTCCTCCCACTCTTCAACTTGACCACTGTTTTAAAACACCCAAAATCTTAAGGCAAAAGAATTAAATAAACATGGAATGCTACAGTAATTTGATGGCTATAGAATGTTAGTTTTCAACTGTCAACCTAAGTTGCTAAGGGATGTAAGTTTTCAGTGTCTTTCCCATTCCAGACTTTATTGATGCTGGAAACTTCATTCAGCAGATGGAGTTATTTGCTGCTTCATGGTGCTACTGTAACAATGGGCTAGTTAATAAAAATAATATAATGACAGTATTAGCAACAGTCAGTGTCCCCTTTTCTCTGGTTTGCAGACATCATCTGGATGGAGGCATGAAAGGCAGTTTATTTCGAAGTCAGGCAAAAGATTCATCATAGTTATGGATAGTTCAAGTCAAATAAGCAAAATGTGCCGTCCGTGGAAACTGGTGGATACATGTTGATAGCTACTGCTAGAAGGGTGGAAGAAGAAACGGGCAGAGCAGAAGGACCATGACTATATTCTTTCACCAGCACAAAAATGAGAGAGAGATTTAACTATTTAGAATAACAACTTTGAGAGCTTTTGGTGATTTATTTGACAGCAAAGAGGAGAGCCGACTCCCCTCCTCAGAAAATTGGCTCCTCAATTGCAACCACTCAATAACCTCGCAGTTGGAGATGCATTTTCCCCCTTGCCTATATGTATCCAACTCCTATTTTATTATTTGCTATTAGAAAATGCTATTTAATTCCATCCACGGCTTGGTGACCTTTGTGTGGCTTCCCCATTTAGGAAATTTACAAGTAAATCACCAAGAAGTATGTACACACACACTTATAAAATATACATGCACTTGTAAATGAAAAGCACCAAATGGGACAAAGGACAACGTGCACTGCAAATGCTGGGCATATGAGGTGGGAGGCAGGTGTTCGGGAAAGCTTCACACCATCCCAATATTTTTCTAATGACTTCTTTCCCAACGCAAGGGAGAATATGGAAAACATTAGCCACTGCGGCACTCTGCACAGTGACACGTAGCTGGCAACATGGTGATTGGGATCCCCTTTTCTCTCGCACAAAGAAATAGGGTGAGTTTATTAACAAATAAATGTCATTTCCAACCTGCAGTGTTAGCTGTGTGGCTGGGATCCCCGAGGTACAGAGGCAGTCAAAGCAAACAGCTGTACCACCTACTTGCAACAGTTGTACGCCCACTACACAGCACCAAGGGGAGGAGTAGGTCAAAGAGAACGGTAGAGAGGGTGGGGAACCTGGCTTCCCCACTTGCCGCTAGCCCGAGGGGAGTCCAGCCCCGTGGAGGGTAGGTATTGTGTGTGCCCCTCGGAGCTGTGAGCATTCTCTTGCACTTGTCTCTTATTAACCACCTACTGCATTTGTGTATTCCACATTCACATCTACCAAAACAGTGTTTAGCAAATTACAGAATACAGAATAAAAAGCAAGTCAACCAACCTCACAGGCAGCTTGAAGGTGGTCCCAAGCAGGGGGTGGCAGAAGCTGCCGCCCTGGTAGACATGGATGTTTCAACAAGTTAAGTGCCTCTGTGGGCTCTGGAAAAGAAGGGAAGCCCTGGCCACGCTGTTATTAGGGTGTCTTTGTGGAGCCTTTGGGTTACCCTATACCCATGGCCATAGGGGATATAGTAAGAGGACACAGACAGAAAGAAACCAGATTTTCAAATGTGTAAGGTCAAAAGAGCTCACCTATGCTGTCAGCCAGCAGCCCTATTGTCCTGGGAGAGGCAGAGTGGACCCCACCGCTTCTCATGCCAGTGGAGACCCTCTCTCAACTCTGTCACAGAAGTTTGAATTTTCTACCTCTATAACACGCCCTGTATCAATGTATGGCCCCACTCTTTTGTCTCCTTCATTCACTTTTGTAACATTTTTCCACATAGCTCTCCAACACTGGTGCCCTTCAGGAGTCTATACTGGTTCCTCTTCTCATTTTATATGCTGTTCTTCTATTCATTTGAATTATACTGGCATCTTGAGGCTAAGGAGTGCAGGCTCTAGTTTCCTGGCCCTGGTTGTTCCTCACTTAGGTCTTTCTCATGGCTTTGCCCATGCACCCCAGCCTTTATTTTCCACGGGTTTGAACCCGTGTGCTTCATTCTAGGCAGCTAGCTAAAGGCCCACTCTTCTTCTTTAAATTTATCACAACTACAGTAATTATTTCTGTATCATCTTAAGCATCATCACTGCCTGGAGAATTATGCTGCTGTGTCCAGGTTAGGCCATGCATTGAGTAGTTGCTGACCACTCCTGTTCTGGGCCAGCCCTACTCATGAGCAAGCTCCAAGCTTCTTCCTCATTTTGACTTCCTCTGAAATTTCTCCATGTTCTGCAGCCAAGCCAGAGCCTCTCTGTTATGGCAGTTGGCTTGTCAAGATTGTCAAAGGCTTAATTTTTGTTCCCATCAGAGTCTGAAGTGGGTCAGATGACTATCCTTGACAGAACTCCTTCAGGTGAAAAAAACAAGAAACAAGAGGTTTCTAGTCAGCAATTGCATCACCTCAAATATGTTATCAATGTTGCCAAAGCAGGAAACATAAAAGCCTGGAGATTTGTCTTCTCTTAATGGCCTCAGACTGAAAGGGACACAGAATTCTATTTAAGATCCAAGCAATTGTCTAGAATTGGCCACATAACCCCACTTAATCTGCCCTGGAGCTAGGAAAGACAAGAGACATGAATATCTGATGAGCACTAATTAATATTGCTTCATGATTCTTTCAGGAAGTTAAACATTATCTCTAGGGTCTGAAGGATAAAGCAACGTAAGGCCAATCTCGGTGTCGTGGACGTTGCATCTACTGAGAGTAGCAGCTGGGCAAACGAAACAAAAACGATCAACTGTGCGGGACTCACACCTAAGAAGGCTTAGAGGCCCAGCCCACAAACAGAGGCTGTGTTGGTAGCAGGTTCCCTGAAAATGAGAAGAGGTATTCTTATCTTTAGGGTGAGGGTGAGTAATTTATGGCTGTCCAGGAAACTGGCAGAAAACAAACAGACATTCTGAAAAATTCATTAAAACGCATGCACTTAAAACACCACGATGGCTGTGCCTTCTCTTCCCGCCTGTGGTGTAATTAAATAAAGCTCGATCTAACCATTTTACTTGTATGCATTAGGGACTCCAACCAGGCCTCTCTTTCTCCCAAGACTTCAATATGCCCTTATCTGTTTGTACTAATTGAGTTTTCTCATACTGCCACATGGGCAGCAGCTAATAGAAGATCTGATACGCCAGTGGATGATGCTGGGCTCCTAAAGATCTCCAAGTGACCTCAAATCTTCAGGAACTCAGATCCATACTGGAGATAGGAAAATCTTGTGCCTTCAAATTCTGTGCTCCTGTCGAGTAGGAGAATTAAAATCTTCAAAAGCTCATCAACACTAGATAAATAAGCAAACCAGCTTAGGAGGGATGCAGTACATGCCACCAAGCTTCTCCTGGTTATAATCTCAGCTGCATCTCAAATGAAAGATAGTGAGTCACTGGGCAAAGCCAGGCCTCTTGGAACAGACCTGTATTCCCAGATACTCAGGAGGCTGAGGAGAGAGGATTGAATATTCAGATCCTATCTGGTTATATAAAGAGTTCCAGAGCATTCAAGACCTCGAACAAAAGTATAAAATAGTGGATGTGGGAAAGATTGCTGAATGGTGAAGAGAACTTGCTTCTCTTCCAGAGGATCTGGATTCCGTTCCAAGAACCCAGAAGAGGCATCTTACAACTGCTGGTTCCACGGGATCTGATGCCTGCTCGTATGTAGCTACCAAGAGCACATGAACAAACACGGTATGCCATACTCAGGCATAAACACATGCTCATAAAATAATAAATAAGTAACCTTATAGAAGGATGGCTAGAGAGATGGGTCAGTGGTTACAGTACTTGCTACTCTTGCAGAGGACCTTGATGCGGGATTCCCCTCTGTATGCTGTGAATACCATTGGTTAATAAAGAATCTGGTTTGACCTGAAAAGGTAGATATGAGGGGAAAACTAAACTGAATGCTGGGAGAAAGGAGGCAGAGTTGGAGAGAAGCCATGTAGCCCCACTGGAGACAGATGCTGGGAACTTTACCTGGTAAGACACAGCCACGTGACTATATGCAGATTACTAGAAATGGGTTAAAATAAGATGTAAGTGTTAGCCAATAAGAAACTAGAGCTAATGGGCCAAGCAGTGATTTAAATAACGTAGTTTCTGTGTGATTATTTCGGGTCTGAGCTGCCGAGCAGCAGGGAATCAACAAGAGGCGCATTACAACAGGACCTGAGCTGCATTTACAGCACCAACATGATGACGTAAAACTGCCTATGCCTCCAGTTTCAAGACACCATCTACCTCTGGCTTCCACAAGCACACATTTATAAACCTATACTAACAAGTACATTTAACACACACATTCACACATGTACATGCACACAAGATGGCTGTAGACAGAGCCATCGGTAGAGCACCAGTCTAACAGGCATGCAGTTCTAGGATCCATTCTCAGTACTGGGGGAGGCATAAACAGCTGCAGGTCTTGTTAATGCACAGATTTCTGGGCTCCACCACACACTGCCTCAAAGGTTTCAAGGTATCACTGCTGTTGCTGCTGCTCCAGAGACTGCATCCCAACAACCAACAGTTAAGAAGAAAGAGTCTCCCAGTCTTGTCAGATCTCCAAGAAAAATTGGGAATGTAGATTTAAATATCTCAATTTAAAAAAAATCTTGACAACAAACTTTAAAAAAATTTTTTAAGACTAAAGACAAACCAGTTCTGATCAAGAGATGGTGCACGGACACACAGAGCACACCTTTGGGAGAGAAGGCAGCCCCTGAGTTTATAAAGCCACAGATTTGGGGGAATTCTTCAGCCAGGTAGGTGAGCCACAAGAAATAACTCATAACAGTGAGCAGACATTAGAGATATGAGCATCAGATAATCCCACTTTGTCCTCTGTCACCGTCAAAGCTACATTTGTGTGAAACGCAACCAAGCCCTTCTAGTAACATTTCCCAAAGGTGTAGGTTTCATTCAGGTCAATATTTAAAGCAGCAACTCTAACCCTGTGTCTAACGCAGCAACTCTAACCCTGTGTCTAACGCAGCAACTCTAACCCTGTGTCTAACGCAGCAACTCTAACCCTGTGTCTAAAGCAGTGTGTGCTTATGTTCTCAAAGCTTCATGCATTTTTGCAACCTGATGCAGCACCATCGATGTACAAGATGCCATCCTGGGTGCTGCTCTGTCTTACCCAGTTTCCATAACATCCAGACTTGGGAAGGGAAGAGAGCAAGGAGCAGAGAAGAGAAATGGGAACAAACACAACTCTAAACTGTTTTATGTGCTCTGGGATTCCATTAAAGAGCTCATTTGAAGAATTCTTCTCCAAATTAAAATGTTTAAATTGATCATCCCTACAGACAATGGCAGTCAAAGTCTGTCCTGTCTCTCCATGTGGATTCTCCACCCACTCTGATATCTTCATTTGATTAAGCTTTGGGGCCAAGTTATCCAAGAAGAATTATTTCCAATACAGAGAAACCTGGCCTACAGTTTTATTATTCTAACCAGACAATTCAAGATAAAATACAATCATTCCATTTGGAAGGCAAAGAACACAAACTTGTGGCAGGCACGCTTAACTCTGACATGTATGGATGCACTTGAATTAGGCAGGAAACTCAAGCACATGGTGATGGAAATATGCATTCTAGACTGTTGCCTTCATGTACGGTCCAGGATTACCCTGGCATGAGATTTCCAGTTCTTAGGACCCAAAGCCGATTTGGATGTATCTCCTAGCAATCTATTTCTAGATTCGATCTATTCCTGTATCTAACTCAGAGGGGGAAAATACCATGATAAATATCCGAGGACATGCTGCAGCAAATGTGTTTTAAGAAGTAGAAAGATATCTGGTTGTTAAAAACAGATCTTTGATTAATCCCATCTGAATTATAGAGTCCTAATAATATTACCGTTTTTACCCATTTAAAATACCTAAGTTCTGGATAGTTTACGTTTTTATCTATTCTTTCCATCTGATAAAACAAAGGCACATATGATACTCTTGGAAGATTATGGAGTTTACAATGACAGTAGATTTCATTATCTACACCTCAACATTACGATAACCCAGTTTCAGAGACATCTGTCCTCCACTGAAGAAACACCTCAGCCAAGTCTCCAAAGTCTCTGAGGGTGAGACCTTTAGAGCCAAGGCAGGTGAGTTAGTGAAGCGGAGCAGACTGGTTCATCAAGAGCCAAGGTCAGAGAACACGGAGGATGATGGACCCCGGGCCCTTTGCAGATGTAGTTGCCCCCCCTTCCAGCCCTCCCTCCTGTACATGTGCCAGAGACTCACCCATGGATGACTCTAGGGGATGTGCCTCCAGCCTAAAGAAGAACCCAGAAGGAACCACTAGGAAGTGAGATGCTGGGCTGTTCTGATTGTGTCCAATTTGGAGGAGAACAAAAAACATCTATTGTTATCAAAGAGCATCTAGGGAGAAAAATAATAATTTGTAATGAATCTTTAACCTATTGAAAGAAAGATGGACTCCACCCGGAGAGCAAGCCTTTGTCTCCCTGCTCTAATCAGTCCCTCTACAGCCAGGCACTGGCTTCACCTAGGGCAGAGTTTGTTCTCATCCTCTGCCTGTTTGATCACCACAGTGCTCACAATGCCTCCTAGAATTCACTTCCCCCAAATGATGAAAGGGTGTTGTTTTTGGCAAGCCTCCAGTTGTATCCTTGCTCTGCATCAACCTCACCCCCAGCTTCCTACCCATCTCTTCTGTTTGATGAGTCAGCTTGAATCTTTTCCCTACCCCCAATTCTGCTGCAACAGCTCCATCTTCTTCGGTGCAGAATCTTGTTCAGGAACGAACATTCTGAAGGTAGGTCAATCTGAGAATTCAAACAAATTTTGAAGACAACATATCAGTGGGTCTTTTTCAAAATATTAGATTATAAACAGTACGTATTCCTCCTTCAATTTAGCAATTCTGCTTTTAAGGAGTTCTCCAATGCATAGATCTCAAAGGTTCATATGATATATTGTAGCATTTTAGCAATACCAAAATCGGAAAGAGGCCAACTGCCAACTCCCCTAGGGAGTCTTTAGATGAACTGTGTTCCTGCTCTACCATGTGCAATAATTCCATCATTAAAAAGCTCAGGGCCAGCCTGGCAAGATGGCACAGGGTGTAACGTGCCTGCGATGCAAATATGAGGATCCAAATCTGGATCCCTAGCACCCACATAAAATACTTGGCATGGGGTGCATGCCTTAACTCCAGTGTTGGAAGGCAGAGACAGCAGGTCCCAGTGACTAGCCAGATAGCCTACTGGAAACAAGAGCTCTGGGATTCATGAGAGACCCTTTTCCAACAAGTAAGGTGAAGAAGTGATTGAGAAAATCATCAGCGATGTCAACCCTGCATCCATGTGGGTAAGCACAGTTGTGCACTGGCACACAGGTAAATATAATACATACACACACAGGCACATGCAGACACACACAAGCATACATGCACACTTATGAACTTGCACACACACATGCAGCCCAGGGGCAGGCAATCTCTGTGAAGTGTCTCCAGTACATACAGTTCAGTGATGAAGGCTGGCAACAAAGGGGCTGTGTAAGTGCAGAACCTCCATGAGGGCATAGAGAAAAGCCAGCCGGTATCTTCTGGGCAACAGAACAAAGTGATGGCAGTAAGGCACCTGCACTTGACCTTCTTCATTAGTTGAATTTTGAACCATGTTTGTGAGCCATTCCCACCAAAGCTAACCAATTAATCGATAACCAATCAATGAGTGTGGTCCTCAGGGAGCAACACTGGAACTAACCCTTTCTGCACCGCAGCGGAAGTGAGTCCTGACTGCGGTCTCGTCCTCTGCACTCCCTTCACAGTGTTTCTGCCGAAGTCCTTCAACGATGGCATGCAAGGGTAGTAAGGGTAGTGGCTAGTGCCAGGAAATGCCTGGCCAGCTAAGAGAGGAAAATGAAAAGTCCAGATTCCCTGCATCTCAGGGCCTGAGATAGTGTGCTGATTCCAGGGGTGGTCCCAAGATAGGAGAGAGAGACAAAGGGAAGCGAGGCTGGTAACAGAGCAATCTCACCTGGAAGGGATCTATTACTGGGTAAATCATGGCTTCCCAGAAGCGGCCTGGCCCATGAGGGTATGTAGCAATGATGTAATCTGCTAACACTCACCCAGGACCCTGGTGACAGAAGAGCTGGCTACCTTTCACTGCTTTTCCTAAACAGGTAAGGAAAATAATTTTCTGATTATCTTTAGCACTGGAAGGTCAATTTTCTATTTCTCCAACTGACTAACTTCAGGTGTTTTCACCCAGAGGCAAGAATCCTAAAGACAGCAGGCTGCTCTCAACCTTCTTCAGAAGACTCTGGAAACCCACAGCTGAGTCATTCAGCCAGATGTGCAGATGGCATGACCTCATGATGAACTCCTCAGCAGTGGTGCTTACAGGGTGGTTATTTATCTCAGTGTTGTTACTTATGCTCATTCTTGCCTGTGGAATAACGAACACGCTGGCAGTTTGCATAGAATTTTATGGCAAATCTAATGTTGTCAATGGAAACTTTCTAAAATCCCATGGTTTCCAAGAACCCAGCCTCTCCTACTCTATTAACAGAAAATGAGAGCTCTTTGGGTGTGTGATCACTAGACAGAGAGCCCAGGGTTTACCATCACCTTCGGAAGGTTTGGTCAGATTAACGCTCAAAACAAATCTTTTTCTTCTGGGCACTAATTTCTTTCCAGTCAAGGCAAACTGCTTGCTCCAAGGTACTCAAATCACAGACAGGGCCATGGTCTGAGCAGTCAAGGTATCCCTTAATATGGGACAGTAAATCACAAAAGACACATATTCCTCTTAGCTGCCCTATCACTCTCACAGTTTAAAAACTGAGCTGTTCATTAAACATTTATTTTAAGCACTTATCATTAATTGCTATGACTAAAACAATCCTAGAGTTAGAGCATGACTTAAAGAAAATCACTCCCACGCATGATTATCCGGATGAATGATGGGATTTCTCACATCTTAGAGCCTGGACCCTGAGCTGAATCATTTTCCCCAGTCTGGTTTAGACAGCTTCCTGAGGCTAACTTTTACAAATTATGCCTAGGTGACCTGCAGTAGGAGGGCCGCAGGGAAGAGGTGCTATGCAGAGTTCCAGGCTTGGGCTTGGCATATTCTGATTCAGAGGATGCAGGATGGGGAAAGGATACGTGATTTTAACAACTTCTCTCATGTTCTAATGCTTACTAAAATTGAAAAAAATACTTCCTGAGGCTTGTCCATGTCTTTAGTAAGTTAGTTAGATTTTATGAACAGTTTATACCAAAGTCTTTGTGTGTCAGCATGGCTACCTAAAGAAAGCCTGAACAAGGACACCAGCAATACACATGCTAATGAAGAAGACGAAATCTCTGGGGCCTCTACCTAGACAGAGACCTGAAAGTGATTAAGGACTGGTGAGGCTGAGAGAATAGTCTTCCTATTCCAAAAACACAGTGCTAAAATCTCCATGTGATGAATTCATAACAAGATAATTTATAATGCTTTCTCCAGTAAAAAGGTTTGGCTCCCATAACCACCCCAGAATGCAGATATAGAAAGTTATAGAAAACAAAGGGTCTATGGCCCAAGATTTCAAACAAAATTCTAACACACTCTTCACAAATTAAATTTGCATTCCACCAAGAGTAAGAAGCAGAGGAAAGCCATTATTCCTGAGCACTGTGTCCCTAAGTTTGACAGCACCTTCCCCACTCTCTCAGGGGATCAGCTATGTTCATGGATTTTGTACCTTAACCACCTGGATCCAAAGCCCTGCTGTCTTACTGTGACTTTCTCACTGCTGTGACAAAATGCCTGACAAGACAGCTTAAAGGAAGATCATAGCTTGAGGAGATAAAGACCGTCATGGCGGCAAGAATGTAAGGTGGTTAGTTCGTCACAGTGTGTCCACATCAGATGGCAGGGAGCTGAACTCTGGTATTCATTGTGCTTTCTTGCTCCTCTTCTCCATTTACACAGTCCAAGCATCTATGCCATGCTTAGGATGGGTCTTCATTAGTCTGGAAATACCCTCATGCCTAGAGGTGTGTCTCCTAGGTGACTCTAAAACCTAGCCAGCCTAGCAATGAGCAAGAACCACCCCACCGACCTTGTCAATTAAATTGAGCACATGCTCAAACACTCTCATCCCATTTCCCTGACTGAAGACTAAAATTGTTGTTCTTAGAACTTGCTGGGAAGTCTTTGGTTAGCAGGACCAGAAAACCCAGTGATGAAGGGGTATGACTGGCCAAAAACCTAAAAGTAGCTTTGACTTTAACTGATCCTTAACATTACTGCTCACTGAAATCTACAAAGTTCCAATTTATCTATTTTTATTATGTTCTTTGTTGCTATATTTGCCCAAGGGTGACTTCCACTAGCCAGCTTCACACTCATATTTATTGCAATGAGTGTTATCTCTGCAAAACCTCACAGAAGACCCAGAATCTTCCCAGAAAATTTTATCTGACATCTAATTATTCCAAACTAGGTCACATGATCATCCCTGAACTAAATACTATTGCCAGGGGAATGAGCTTGGCTTAAGTATATCAGTGCCCATCTCTATGGATGGGAATCGGAACCATTTCCCTGTAGTACTGGGGATATCCATGGGGAGGGATGAAAACCTGGATGCTATTATGGACAGGAAGGGTGAGAACATCTGGGTGGCCTAAATCAAAAAGAACTCACCAACCTTCCACACAGGGATTTGAGGGTTACATGAAGTAATCTACATAAAACATTGAAGACTGGTGCATGGTAAACACTCAGTAAAAGTTTATTGTGATTATTACTATTATTAGTAGTACTGTCAGTGTCAATTAATTAACCCAATGCATGGCAATGTTATTAAAGCCTAATATCACCCAGGGACTCTGGGCATCTGCTTCTCATTTATGGAATTGAAAACAGGGATGCCATGCTTAAACCCACAAAACATGCTTTCCTTAGCCACATGTGGCTAACAGTAAGCTGCACGACATGACAAGATTTGGAAAAGCCCATTGCTTTGCTTCACCCCAAAGCATATTTCACCATGGAGGACATTTTTTAGGCACCACTATCCACTCCATTAAGGGTTTTATCTGTCACATTCTATCCCAGCACTATCATGCAAACAGGACCTGTACAATGACGCCGATGTTGGCTTTAAATTCCACTCTTACAGGCAGAGTGTGTGAAGAAGAGTCAAACATCTCACCTCTGAGAAGCACTGCCATTGGTCACACTCAGAGCACGACACACTAGAGAGGGAGGGTGAAACGGTGAACTGGGGAAGGCAGCAAGCAAGGATTCAAATCAGACAAGCTGTAAACTGCTGTCCAAACATTCTGGTTAGGCAGGTTGGTCCACTGACACCCAAGCATATCTGTAACTGCACCAAGACCAAAGCTACAGCCAGTGTAGAGCTACTTCTGAAGAGGCATGTCTCAGAGGAAAAGCGTGACAACACTTTCTTCAGCACAGCTGATCATAACTAGCCTCCCCTCCACACCCCATCACCATCTGCTTAGCTGACTGGACACCCGCAGGAAACTGACGCCTGCCATGACTGCACCCAAGCCTGCTCTGCAGTTTCCACAGAAATCTGCGCTGCAGGATTCTAGAGTTAAAGCCTCACAGACAGACAACAGTGGTCTGGGGCAAGTGCCCTTTATCCGCTTGTCTCTGACAAGGCTGAGTTTCTGTCATAAAGCAGACTCCCTTTCCAGGGAAATACAAAGGAATAATATGTAGGCTGAGCTCACTTGTATTGAATTAAATAAAGTTGTAAAGAAACATTAAAAAATCATATCCTTTTCATTGATAATAGGAGACTGCAAATATCAATAAAAGGAAAAGAAGAGGCACTAATTCTCACCCCAATTTAATTTCAATATAGTATTTCAAGGGTGGCTATATGGTATGAAGAAAATCTTCACATTATCTGGACAACAGTGAATGAAGGAACCCAGAGAAGGCAATGGAGTCAAACTCCTGCCTGACATTAACAGTGTTCTGTGCTTAGAAGGAAGGAAAGCCCCGCGGGAGCGAATAATGGGTTCTTGGATCATGGATCACTGATTGTGTAGGCCTGTGACCAGTCTCGTCTTTTGGTCTGGTCTAAATTGTCCAGCCCAAGTTTCCCCAGCAAATTAGAAACATATAAACCATAAAATATCAAATGACTCCGGCAAACACATGCCAATGCGTCCCTACAATGGAAAAACCAAAGAATTCTCTACCTATTTTTTTTAAATAGCACATTAAGCACCTCACATTCCAGGCAGAAGGGACGTCTCAGAGAAGAGTGGTGATAGTATTACCTTCATCTCGTCTCTTTCTCTTGATCTGTCTTTTTTTCTTCTTCTTGGTATCAAAGGTTAATTCAACCAATCTCAAGCATTTATTACCACACACTGGGGACTAATCACACTCCTTTCTGGATGACTTACCGCTGTGCTTGACCATTGAGATAATGACTACTTACCCAGCAGGACCTAAACAAGAGAGTAGCAGGCACAATATAGACAAGATGAGGAGGAGAAACACGTGGGAGATTACTGGAACAGGGAAGATACAATTTGAATTATTATTAAAACACTAGGTCACTATTTCCCTAATAATGTTTTCTGAGTTACACAAAAGGCTCCTCCAGATACAAGTATCCAAAGCTGGCGGCCTGAGGGCCACTGCATGAGCTGTCACCCTCTCCTCCCTTCCAGAATAAGAATGCACATGAGTTTCAATACCTAGAGCATTCCCCAGAAGAATGACACATTAATTCAAACCAAGTTACTTACATATTTCTTTATTCAGTCATGGAATCTTTTGCAGGTCTCATGACATCTGAGCTATAAAAATATTTTCAACAGCTTTAGGATTAGAATGCACCAACCTAAAACTGGTAGATGAAAATACCCAGAAAATGCTTCCATGACTTGCTGGCAGGAGGGATTCTCATGTTTTTCACTTCTGTGGCTAAGACAGATACATATGAAATGAAAGGGGGAATCACTATCTCCAAATTAAATCCCATATACAAGATGAGTGGGTCATTGGAGAGACAACAATTCTACAAATTCAGATGAAAAGAAGAGGAAGAAGAGGAACTAGAAGAGGAAGAGGAAGCAGGGATCACAGTATTTCCAACACACCACCTACCTACTGCCTTTAAATACCTGGTCACAACTAACAGACTAGCACACTCACTCCAATGATGGGTCATTTTCCACGGATAATCTCATATTCATCATGACAGCTTCCATAGGTAAACATTATTATCTGTACTCAGATGCGAGGAAATGGCTTCAGACAGACTGGACTTTCCTCGCTTTGTAAAGTATTGGAAAACTAAAAAAGTATAGATAGGAAGGGAGCAGTGTGGCTGCAGAGCAGTGTGGGTGACGGAAGGGGCTACTGGGTGAGCTATCATTCCATGGCCTTCCCGAGGAGTCACCATCACATTTTCTGTTTTATTAGCAAAGTCAAAGCAAGAGTAAGTACAGGCATTGAAGACTTTGCTAACCTCAGAACAAACTAAGGATTAGCCCAGGACTCAAAGGCTGATGAGTTCCTGGGCATGAACCTGGTTGGGTTGGGCATGGGGAAGGCTTAGAAGAATAAAGTTTGCATCCGTGATTGACAAAGAAGTCAAGGAAATTAGTGGGGAGGCAGCAACCAAGGACTATACTGCAGATCTTACATTCCGGTCTGGAAAGTCAGAAACAGTTCAGTTACACATGGGAGAAACTACTGCTCAGCATGGCTTAGCAAAACAAACAGAAAACAAATTAAAACAAAACGCAGATATTTAATCAAAAAGTTCAAGAGTTTTTGGGTTTTTTTTTTTTTTTTTGAGCTCATGGCTCAAATCACATTATCAACTTTCTTACTCTCTTTCTTCCTCTATTTATTTGTTTGTTATTTTGCCGTAGTTGTTCTTGATTTGTCTGCTGCTGCTGCTGTTTTTATAGACTGGGGATGGAAACAGAGCCTAGTCCATGTTCCGCACTCTATCCCTAAACGACATAATTCTCAGCTCTTGGTATTTTGGACAGGACGTCACTATGCATCCAGGGTCTGAAACTCAGGATCCTTCTCTCGCTGTTGCCAGTGTTCTGGGACTGCAGCTGTGTGCCACTGCTCTCTCCTATCCCCCTTCTCTCCCCTTATCTTCTTTGCCATCACTCCACTTCCCCTTCGTGCTGTGTTGGAATCCTTCTCCACCAGATCTTCTCCACTGGAGGCTTCAGACATCCCCAGCAGCTGTTATTCCTACAGCTATTCATCAAAGTGGGAAATAATCTTATCCCAAAATGCTAAGAAAAGTTTGCTATTGTGTTCCAAAGACTAGAACGTGATACATGCCTTCACTTGTCCCTTGGAGTTGAGATTGGGCAGCCTATCTATCCAAAGGCAGGGAAGCCATGAACTCAGAGATAGGCAGACAGTCTCCAAAGTTAGGATCATGCACTGAGAAAAACTAAATGTCTACTACAAAAGACCAAAAAAGTCCTTTTAAAATTAAATAAGGCTTAACTATGAGAAACCTGGGTCTTGGATATTGGTCATTAATGGATATGTCAATACTCAGTGGAATGGAGCCAGAGGCAGGCGGAGCTGTATGAGTCTTCATGGAGAAAGTGTTCCTAAGTTGTGCTCAAAAGAAGATGGTTGGGGCAGAGGAGGTCAAGGTTCACAAACATGCGTGCCACACAGTCCCAGCTTCCATTGCAGTTTTCTGCAACCATATGACACTTCTTGTCAATGGTTTTGAAAGGAAGACACTAGCTTCCAAGAGCAGGTGGGTCAAGCTGGTTCGTTTTATCTTTAGAACTTTGCGGAGTCTGTGGAAGCTGTGTATTTACATGGCGGAGCCTTCAGTCATCCCAGGAAAGGTTGCCAGAGATCTTTGCAAGAGGGAGGAATCTGAGATTTAGGATTGAGATGTGATCACTCCTTACATTTTTTGATTATTGCCATGTGTATTCTTAAAGCTTTGCAAATTTTGTCCCCTCCTGTATTAATGACTTTTCTTGCTATGATAAGATGCCTGGCAAAGGCCTCCAAAAGGAGGAAGATCTGCACGAGCCACAGTTTCCCAACAGGTAGAGTTCATACAGGGAAGGCAGGGAAGGCATGGGCAGAGTCTGGGACAGCTGGTGACATTGTGTCCACAGTCTCAACAGACAGCTGAATGATAGGGTTCTATTTCCTTTCCCGTCCTCATGCAGTCTGGGGCCCCGGCCTAGGGAGTAGTGCTGCCCACAGTTGGGGTGAGTCTTTCCCTTTCCGTGAAATCTTTCTGGAAGCACCATCACAGGTACATTCCTTGAAGTGTGTTTCCATGATGAATCTACACCCAGTCAAGTTGACAGTGAAAATTAACTACCACACTCTTTAAGAGAAGCAAATGGTGGCATTTGAGGGTCTTCACCCATTTGTTCTACTCTTCCAGAACATCACAGACTTTTTAAAATGTCAGAATTGTTTTTGAATTTTTAAAATGACAAATTATTTATTTCTTGTAAGTTAAGGGATGGGGAAGCCAGGACCAAGGAGACTGCTCTCTGTGTCAAGGCGATGCCAAGGTTCAACATTGTCTGCATGGGGGAGAAAGCGGCATCCTCACCTGATAGGAAGGCGAGAGGTGCACCCCTAACTTCCAGCCCTGACAGCGGATCTAGTCCTAGCCCTGAGAACTTCATCGCCTCCCAAATGCCATACTTCTTAATATTATTGCATTTGCAGTTAAGTTTCAATGTTAATTTTAAAGGGAATACCATGATTTCATAAGAAAAAGTAAGAATCGTATGCTAAAATCTATCAAAGTCTAGAGAAAGTTAACAAGTATCAAATTCCTTAAGAATAACTTATTTAGTCACAGGCTCACCTTCCTCATGAACCAGAGCCATGTAGCAAATCTAAGATTTATTATCTTAAGACCGTATTTTCTACTATGTGAGGTGAGCTGAGGGTCGGATGAGCCAAACAATTCCACTCTGTGTGCCTTTTCCTCCTGCACTCAATGTGCAGGCCATCTTTTGTTCTCTCCTTTGACAGCTTCATGCATGTACACAATGAACTTTGCTCATTCATCCCACCTGTTACCGTCTGTGCTCTTCCTCTTCTGAGGGACTCTCCTCCTCCCTGCATGCCGCCTTCTTCCTATTGCGTGTGATTCAGTGTACTTATTTAGAGCTGCTGTGTGAGCTTCGGTAGGAGGCTCTCTAAGGGAGCAAGGGTGACTTATCAGTGGCTTGTACACCTCAGCAAACATTAACATCAATAGGGCCTGAGGAGGGGCGGAGCCTTGAGAGCCCTCATTTCATAACATGTTGACAGGCCCAGTGTTATATAGGCTGTATGTGAATCCATAACTTTAATGAGTTCATTAATACCATGTTCATATCATGTTCAGGAGATGCCCTTTCTGTGACACACCGCCTCATCCTCTACTTTTATATTCTTTCCATCTATTCTTCTGCAGTGTTCCTTGAGACTTGAAGTTAGTGGTATAGCTGCAGGTCATTTTCTCATGTCGTGAAATAGGCACATCACAGCAATGAGCACTCATAACAACTTTCTTATGCTCAGACTGAATAAAGTGACACTCCCGACCTCATGCCATTGGCCATAGCAAGTCACCCACACCATACTAAAGCCGAGGCCTGAGGACATGCACTCTATCTATGACAGAGCCAGGGAAGAGGTTCGAATATACGGAAGATAGAGCTGGGAACAAGAAGTCCCTCTACAGGCCTGTGAGAACTCATAGAGACACAGAAAGGTATCTGCAGGCATGCCAAGATCCTTCTACACTATGAAGCTGAAGACAAGTAGTCCCAACCTTCCAAGTCATTCTCATTTGAAAAGTTCAAAACCAGTATCTTAGTGTGCACAGTCCTCTCTGTGCACCAACATCCGCTGTCAATGTCATAGACAACAGAAGTGATCCAGCCCCCAGCAGATCAGGGCTCTGTGTCTTTATTTGCCCCATGACAAGCAAGAAGATGTAAATAGACCATAAGGGAAGCAGCCTTTTCATTTGCACCCCTTAATTCATTTTGTGTTGATAAGATACCCAGGCTGAGAAAGCTATAAATAAGAGGTTGAAAACAGCTTGAGGGGCTGGTGATGGAGCCACAAATCACCAGAGTTACATCTTCATCAGGACCCTGATATGGGACTTTCACAATTGCCAAAATATATTTATTGCTGCTCAAGCTACACAACTTGTATATCACAAGCTAAAGCAGAGAGACTTCGACTTTCCCCGTGTTTCTACAGATTTCCTTTCATCAGCCCAGGTTAGCTGGAGTGGATGCATCTATTTTTTGTCTTGCCCAGGGCAAAATTACCCACCTAGTTTGCGAGTCTGCCTGTGCCTTCCTCCTGATTTCACTTGTATCGCACCCCCACAATGAGCCGTAAGGCACGTGAGAACTTAGGCCCACCATACGCTCATGCCCTTCCCTCCTGAGCCCCTTGGTAACTTACAGCACTAAGAGGGAAGCAGAGCACACCCTGCCCACATAACCGCACTTCAAATGCGCCTAAGCTGGCTTGACACAAACTGATGTCCTCTCTTCTTGGGGTTGAGAGCTATATGCTTGAGGCGATGGCATTAACACTGTGGGGTTAAGACACGTAAAGCACACTCTGTTGGAAAGGGACGTGTGGAGGCTGTGATTTCATGGAAACACAAGGCTCGGGAGGGGAAGGGAGATTTGGATCCCTAGTGGACACAGAGGACAGGCATGGGGCAAAAAAGAGCAACACCAAGCAAAGCCTCTGCTGAGAGCAGGCATGTTCGGGTTGCTCAGGCCTTGCCCTGAACACAGCATTCACGCCAGCCAACACTGCTTCATTCGCTTCAGGATGGCTTTTTTTTCTAGTTTTTTTTTTGGGGGGGGGTTCTTGGCTTTTTGAGACAGGGTTTCTCTGTATAACAACAGCTCTAGCTGTCCTGGAACTCACTCTGTAGACCAGGCTGGCCTTGAACTCACAGAGATCTGCCTGCCTCTGCCTTCTGAGTGTTGGGATTAAAGGCACGTGCCACCACCGCCCAGTGATTCATGGTGTCTTTAAGCCATTTACTGGACTGTGCATGTCCTGCCTCCTTCACGGGTACTGCTGCTATGCTGCTTAGGGGAGGGGAGAGGTGGCTCAGTAATTAACTATCATGCCACCTTCAGGTTGGGAAACTGAGGCTGAAAACTGTGAGTAATTTGCCCAATGTTCCATAGCTATTGAGAGACAACAGAATTCCAAGTGGGCACAGACATGAACATTTAACCAAAGAAGTTAAATCAACTCAATAATGTGACCACTCTAAAAGTCAAATAATTTTCTTTAAAGAAATGAACTGGCATGGCCATTGAGTGTGAGAAGTGGCAAAACCAAACATCAGCACCAACAATAAAAGAAATGCAACCAAAATACTGAAGTTGGAGCCAGGAAGCCAATGACTGGGGGAGGCCATGTGGGAGACAAGACACAGGGCTTCTGAACTCCTCTGTAGGAACAGTATAATGGGGTGTCCAATGAGACTTCCTATTGCCCAGAACCGATGATGGGTCACAAATCAGAGGACAAAGAGGAGACAAGCAACCACTTTCTAGCCATCATCAGAAATGAGTGAGTGACCTCCATGCCAGTAACTGCTCGAAGGGTGAGAAATGGCTTCACCCCCACTTACTGTCTCTAGCCCAGTGCTCCAGTAGCCCACACCCTGTGGCACTCGCATTTCCATGCATGCTTTCGGTTTTCCATACTACCCTGTGAGCATTTTCTGTCCTGGAATGTTCTAGAAATTCTAACAGCAACCTTTAGACAAGGATGACCAGGTAGAGAACTAGAGAAGCTTTTTGTTCATCAGGAAATACCACCTTATACTTTTGCCTAATTCTGCCCCCCTCCCACCATCTGAAATGTCACCTTCACACACTTGGGAAAAATCTTCAAATTTGTCAGAGTAGGGTTGGTTAAACTGTAATAACAAGAACCCCTTGTGGGGATTTGAACAGGTGTGGTCCCCATAGGCTCATATGTTTGACTGCTTGGTTTCAGGGAGTGGCATCATAAAGAGGTGTGGCCTCGTTGGAGGAAGTGTGTCACTCTGGAGGTGGGCTTTGAGGTCTCCTATGCTCAAGCATTCAGTGCAGCTGAGAGTCCACTTCCTGTTGCTTGGGGATCAAGGTGTAGAACTCTCAGCTTCTCCAGCACCATGTCTACTTGCATACCACCATATCCTACCATGATGATAAAGGGCTAAGCCTCTGAAACTATAAGCCAGCCCTAGATGAATGTTTTCCTTTATAAGAGTTACCGGGGTCATGGTGTTTCTTCACAGCAACAGAAACCTTAACTAAGGCACCCCTAAATCTCACTGACTTAAACCATAGTATCTTGCAAATGGATTTCTCTCAGATCCATGAGAGGTGAGTTTCTTTACTGGGGACCCTCTTCCATGCAGTGATACCAGTACACAACTTCCAAACACTGCAAAAAGAAAACTGGATAGTGCTTTTAAGCACCTGGCATGGAAGCTGGTAGCGTTTATGCAAATACTTGGCCAGAACTTACACAGTTGCAGTGGAACTTCAAAAGATGCTGGGAACTGTCAGAAAACATGAAAATATTTTGTGCTCCCAATTGCCTGAGTCCCAACCATGGCTCTCTCAAGCTCACAGAAGTACTTCTTCCATGAAGACCCAGCGACTCACGTCTCTTCCAATACATTCATAGTGCATTGATGTAAACTCTAGAGTAGTAGTTCTCAACCTTTGGGTCGTGACCCTTTCACAGGTCACATATCATATATCCTCTATACCAGATATTTAATTATAATTCATAACAGTAGCAAAATTACAGTTAGGAAGCAGAAATGAAGATAATTTTATGGTGGGGTCATCACAGCATGAAGAACTCTATTAAAGTGTTGCAACATTAGGAAGGCTGAGAACAGCTGTTCTAGAGTTTTCGGAATACCACGTGATTTTGCTCTCCCATTATTATGAGAGCCCCATGGGAGGAAACATCATGCTTTTTCCCTCTGTAGCCCCCATAACATTAACAGGGAAATAGGTTGGATTTAATAATTAAGTGAATAAATGGTATTTTGCAGGTAACTTTGACCTTGTAGGTTTTCCACCCTACCAAGTAACTGGGGAGCACAGTGGACACCTCCAAAAGGCCCCCGTGACCATTTGATGTGGGAATGCTCCCCTGACTACCTTTCTCCTTCTGGGAAGAGCGAGTAAGCATAGCCAGGGAAACAGCAGATAACGGTAAGCCGGAGGATGAGAAGCCTCACGTCGGCACAGCAGGCCTTGGATGCAGAAGCCGGGTCAGGAATAAACGCTGCACCTCCAGGCACAGGCCCGCTCTCCAAGCTGGCTGTACTTCCCCCATCATCACCGAGCACACCATGTGCCCGTTTCCAGGCCCCTAGGGCAGCCGGCATTTCCAAGTCCACAGTCCAAAACTTCCTAAGCAGAGATGAGCTGAGCTGATCCCCGAATGGCAAGGATAAATGAAGGGAAAGGAGATTTCTCAGTTCAGGGGCCTCTGAGAAAAGGAAAAAATTAAGCTTTCTAAAAATCCACCACTCTTGCCATATGCTGTGACTTTTCCATTCATACCAGCAACTGTGGGAACTTCAGCTTCTGAATATAACATCAGGAAATTAACGAAGAGTTTATAAATAAGTTCTGACTCAGAGTGCAGCCTTTGCGAACGTGCCTTGAGTGTCCTGGAGCCTCTTGGGAAGTGCAACTCCCACCAGACCCTTGCTCTGTAGATGGTCCCTCTCAAGGAGGAGCTCTCTGCTTTCCTGACTTCGGCACTTCTCCGTTGTCAGACTCCCAGCTTGTCCAAGCCGACTGTGCTAGGACAAGGACAAAGAGCAGCTCTTAACTTTCACTTCAAGGTCATAAAACACTCTGAAGAGAGCCGGGGGAGAAGAAGTTCATTTTAACTCACATTTCCATCATTGCCAGCAAGTCAAGATGGCAGGGACTCGATCACACACAGTCAAGAGCAGAGAAGGTGGGTGTGCACAAGATGGCGCTCAGCTGGCTTTCTCAATCCCTTGCCCGGGGAACGAGCAAGTCTTCCCACCTCAGTTATCACAGTCCTGAGAGACCTCCATAGACTTGCCCACAGCTCAATCTGATCTAGACAATTCCTCACCAAGACTCTCTTCTCAGTTGATTCAGTCGGAAATCAATAATTAATCATCTTGGTGTGTTCTGGCTGTTACCATGCAGAGCCACCCCCTGGGAAAGTGGGTTTTTGACCATATAAGCAATTTGAATCACCCAGAACTAGTATGGCAGTAACATTCTTGCAGCTCAGCTTCCCCGGATCCTGCAGAACATGTACCACAGTTTCCAGGAGAAATAATTTTCCTGTCACAATACTATCCTGGACCTGACTCCAGATGATCCCAAAAGTCCGGATCTTGCAGCTTCTCTGGATCTGGTCAACTGTACCTTAGGTTGAGATGCCCAGAGATACTCTTGTCCCCGGAGGGCAAGAGAGGGATCAGGGCCTGCTGCAGCCCCACAGCATTTACCCAGATGGTACTGTGGTTAAAGCAAGCTCATATAACTTTTAGGACTCAGCACAAAATGAAAAGGTTGGGATTGCCTAAAAGTGAATTAAAATCTTTCACTATGGGCTGCTTTGATTGGTCCTGACGCTGCCCTTCGCTATGGGCTGATTTGATTGGTCCTAAGCACTAAAGTGGGTTAAGAAAATTTCAAGAAAATTCTCTCAAAGCTCAGGTTCTCTCAGTGTGGGACCAGGGCAGAAGTCATATTTACTCAGGCCCAAGAGAAGTACTAGGTGAGAATTACAAAGCAATTTGTTCATCCCCAAATCTCTAACTAGCAAGGAACTCATGACAGAAAATGGCTAAGTAGGAGGCTAGCGAGAGCTTGGTAGTTAAAAGCACTTGCTGCTCTTGCTATCCAACAGTCACAATGGGCGGCTCACAGCCAAATGCAACTATCACTGGGGGATCTGCTGTCCTCTTCTCGCCTCCAGGCACTGTGTTCATGTGCACAAACCCATGCGCAGACATACATATGCATATATAAATACAAATAAATCTTTCTTTGTTTTAAGAAAACCACTAAGTACTTCATGAGGCACTTGCCCAGGACAATATTACAATGGCCACCAAAATTATGTTTTTGAAAGACAGATTAAACTATAGCAATATAAATTCAAGTGATCCAAATCAATCATTATTATGCAAGTATGCATGCATAGAAAACATTAGTAATTTTAAATAGCAATGTGATTTGTTTTTAAAAATGATTATTAATTTGTTTCATTGATTTTTATTGAGCTATACATTTTTCTCTGCTCCCCTCCTTTCCTATTCCCTCCCCTTCAACCCTCTCTCATGGTCCCCATGCTTCCCATTTACTCAGAAGATCTTGTCTTTTTCTACTTCCCATGTACATTAGGTCCATGTATGTCTCTCTTAGGGTCCTCATTGTTGTCTAGGTTCTCTGGGATTGTGATTTGTAGGCTGGTTTTCTTTGCTTTATGTTTATTAATTTAATTTTTTAATTAATTTATTTTTATTTCATGGGTATTTGTGAGTGCCTGCATCATGTATTTGTACCTGGTGTTCACAGGGGCCTAAAGATGGTATTGGATCCCCTAGAACTGGAATTACAGGCAGATGTAACCCAATGTGTGGGTGCTAGGAACAAAATCCCCATCTTTTGCAAAAGCAGCCTGTGCTATGAACTACCAAGTCATCTCTCCAGCTCCAAATAGCAGTACAGTTTTAACAGTGTGTAATCCTGTATGGAAATATTAAAAGTGACATTTCTTATCATTGTTATATTTTTCTGTGACTCAATTCTTATTCAATGAAATGTGAATTTTATCAGCAATCAGAGTTTTAGAGGTTTTAGTGAAATATAATGATTTATAACTATACATGATCTCTTAAAACTTCTTTTTTATGGATTCTAGGAAAATTTTATTTGTAAGTTTTATAAGACGTGTATTCTATGTTATTTGGTGTGTTCTTTAATTTCTAATCAATAGGGAAAAAAAAGACAATGTCCTTTATATGGCTGAGGCTAGCCAGTATTCACAAGTGTCCTGCCTGAGCCTCCCCAGGACTAGAATGGCAGGGGCGTACCACCATACCCAGCTTTATAACCATGTTTGAGTTCTTTTAAGCCAGTTTATAATATGAACTTGCTCCCTTCTGTCCTGTGAAGAGGCTTGTCACTGACGATAATATGAATATTAGTGACACCAAATTCATTAAAAACCTACAGGGCAGTGTTGAGACCCAGTACATCAGATCAAATAGTCACATGGGCCCAGGTAAGGAAACACCACAGATCTCCTTCTTCTATCCTGCCTCTGCCTCCACTCAGGGCATGAGTTTCCCAACTAGAGATTCCCGTCTGCTGGCTTATCCAACCTCTATCAGACGTTTCACAGTACTAATGCAGGCATTTGCATCCCCTGATACACAGTAGCTCAAAAGAGATAAATAAAGGGCACAGGATGCTCTTGAAAGGTAACAAAATAATTGCCTTTGAGACTACTAACTTGGTAGATTTAACAGAGGGGAATTAAGTAGGGATGTCTATCCTAGAAAACCATTAGTTCAGTGACATCATTATTTTTTTCTTAGACCCACTTTCTTCACTACTTATTTTGTATCCTAGATACTATAACCATCTCTAGATGTCTTTGAGACAAGAAAGGCCTCCTTCCTCATATGCTGCCTGGACAGTCACAAGCATGCACCATTTGGCAAATAGAAGCTCTGAACACAAATGCCTCCCCTGCACTGTACTCCAGAGCACAAGCCATGTCCTCCTGAGCAGGAAAGAAAGACAGGGAATTATCGTGACAGGAGAGAAAAGGGATCAGGAGATCGGCTTCACTGTTGAGAAAGACAGGAGGCTTCAGACACTGCACAGGATGGAGCGGCTCCAGACACAAGGGTTTCCACTTTCCTCTCATCAGAGTCACTTAGGGCCAGACTGTGCTTTAGCGAAGACACTAGTCGTCAACATCCAGGACATTAGGCTGTGCTTAATCAGGGCTAAAGTCATGTAAAACTTTTGAGTTGCTAGGCCCCCCTCTTTTCCTTAAACTTAACCAGTATCCCACATGAACACACCTTACAGCTTTACTGAGTTTTTAGCCCTGTTGTAAATTATATCTAAGGGCAATGTTAGAAAGTGGGAGGATGGGGTTCTTAGCTCCCTTTACAGACGTAACCTGGGGGTCCCAAAAGTAGGATATAGACACTGTTAAATAACAGCAAGGTTTTTACTCTTCCTCAAGAAGCCCACAGCTGTCCTATCCTCTTCCCTCCTCTCCATCCCCCACCCCTCCTTTCCATCCCCCTCCCCTCCTCTCCATCCCCCTCC
>PVIU01008565.1:0-82336 GCA_004026605.1 Ondatra zibethicus
TCGGCTTCTCTGGGCTTGTGAGCTAAGTGCTTAGTGTCCTTTATTTTATAGCTAGGGTCCACTAATGAGTGAGTACATACCATAATCATCTTTCTGGGTTTGGGTTACCTCACTCAGGATAGCGTTTTCTATTTCCATCCATTTGCATGCAAAATTCAAGATGTCCTTGTTTTTTACCACTGAGTAGTATTCTAATGAGCATGCTTACACTTCTTTATGTAGATTTGAGTCCTCATGTTTTTTCCTATCTACTTTGGCATGACAAGTCTAGTATTTGTTCAGTTCTCATTTGGGCAGTAATGTTGGTGAGGAATTACAGGCATAGCTACGAGCTATAAGAAAAATTTTGCAGAAGAAATTCCCTCATCTTCAGGCTTTAGAGTCTTTCTTCCCCTCTTCTGCAATGTTCTCGGAGCATTAGGTATAAGACAATTTTGCATATGTATGCACTGTGATTGGGTTTCACAATTCTGCATTTTGATTGATTATAGTTTTCTGTAATTATCACTATCTGTAGCAAAGAGGATTTTCCTTGTTGGCAGTGAAGACTATAACTACCTGTGGGCATAAGGAGTTAATGTAATCTGAATTTGTTTTTTCAAATACAGGAAAAAAGAAACACTCAATTCTGTAGCAAAATATTGGGAGGGATTGATTTACAGAGGAAGAGGTGGTTCAGGTATCATCCATGGAGTCAGTTCTCTTCAGAGATATAGAGTCCTTATATCTGAAACTGAGATAGCAATATTTGTTATCTACCTCTTTCATGAGATGGCAGCATGTACAGCCAAGATCCGATAGCTCTTGTCTGAGTAGAGCAGTCTAGAATATGATCACCATGCTTTATTCTACACTGGTTGTTGCATGAACTTAGAAACCTTAATTCCACACTGTAAAGCCCACTGGATCATCTGGAAATGCAGAATGTTAATAAAAATGTGAGGTTCATAAAATATTATAATCAAGTGTAAAATACACAGTAAGAAACTAACCCCTATTTCCAAAATTAAAATCACTGACATGCCACGCATTGAATGGGGACTAAGAGAATGTTTTAGAGAAAGGCACAGAGGAATTAATATATTAGGATGAATAATATCTGGAACAGCACAGACTTTCAAATGGACTGTAAACAACTGTTTTTGTGAATCTACCCTACTTACTTCAGTCTAGAGCATGAGAAAATATTATGATCCACAGTAGTCTTCTAAACTATGATCCCTGAGAGTCTGGGGAAAGCTGACCTCAGGTCACAAATAGGAGCACAAACTATTAAATGACTGAATTCAAGCTCTAGCTATAAAACACTGCTGTGCCATTCCCTTTCAATACTGCTTTACAGATAGGATCATACTGAGATCAATGGATGTCAGTATCCCTATAGCTAAAATGATTTCCCATACTCATTGGCGATAATCCCATTGTGGCCCACCTTTCTGGAATATAGTGGAACGTGGAAATGCTAGAAGAAATATCTGACTTTTTCCTCCAAACCAGTAGGCCTAAAAATACTTCAGGCAAGAAAGTAAAACACCAATTTTACAATTGGATTTACCAATATAACAAAAGTATTTCTTAGTATCCAAGCTAACCATAATGACACCATCACACTCTATCATCTGGACATAATGACCAAAATATGTGTCCAGTGTTATAAATGGAATAGCTGGGCCATGATAAAGTAAGGTTCTGAGACACAATGCCAGGAAAATATAAATTTGGTGTTCATATTGTGTCAAGGGAAAAAATGGCAAGAGAAGCCAGATGTTTAACTTGTCTCCTAGGAACCCTTGACTTTTTGGCAGTAACCTTTTACATGCCACCTGTGACAAGTTTGATACTTCACAAGCGCTTTCTTATCTTTTTGAAGCCTTGAAACCTTATGCCAGTTTAAGATAGTTTCTTGCAAAAACCTGAAACCATCTGAGTCAATATACATTCCTTGTTAGCTGGAAATAATTCCTTTCTTCATATTTCACTTCAAAAGAGGTTTTTTTAAAGGAAATGAGGCTCCATTTCCTATGAAATGTAGTGTGTGACTCTTGTGTAAAACGTCTTGAAAATTTATGAGGTATTTTAGAAATAAAATACTACTCATCTCAGGCATGACCCCCCACGAGCCATTTTATAACATTTAGAGTATAGAGGTGAGAGCTAAAAGTACTAATTCTGTTGAGCAGCTGAGCTAGTCATGCCAGGAGTGGGTACAGAGATATTTAACAGGCCTCTCAAGGTTGTTTTCTCCAATACATGCTGGTAACCATTTCTTTCAACATCCTGCATGCCCAGTATATCAAAACCAAACACAAGACTCTGAACTCAGATTTTCCACTCTTATAAGCCCATGAAGGACATTTTTTCCCTACAATTTAGAGAATTCAGTCATGAAACTTGTTTGTTCTTATCCCTCAACAACACTGACATCAGACTAATTAGAAAGTAAATAGGTCCTGCAAAAGGGTTCTTCAAGTTGTATGATAAATTAGATATAATCTCACATAGCATATTTCAATACACTTTTTTCTGGCAGATTATTTCTAAATAAATTTTAAGACTGGGACTTAGTGTTTTGTTATTTTTAGAACTTGTTCATGGATCTTCTAGAGGAATATTTACTCTGAACAGAACTCAGACTGACCATTTAAAGTCCTTTCTCATTTGAAGAATTGATTTCTATCTCAAATTACCTTCTTCTAGATGACAAGGAAGTATTAATTTATAGCCATATTTCTAATACAAGCATGAAGAAGCAGAAATTGGATCCATAAAAGCATAACCAGTGAGAGTCAAAGGTCATGATACAGAGGAAAGGAGAATGTGGTATTGGTTTATCTTTAAGACACACTGAGGAAGCTTGTACTAACACTTACCCCACCATGTTTCAAATTACTTGCTAGGTCTGGGCCTTGTTACAGAGGATAGGCTGCTGAAAGCCAACAGTTTTGAGCAAGTCCATTCATCAATTTGTCATGAATTCATTCTCTAATTCTGATCACCAAGTCCTTGAATATGACCTTTCTTTATGATAGATTATTCTAAAGATAAGACTCTTCAGCACATATTTATATGGTACAGAAACAATGTAACTCTTCTCATAAGGTTCTATGTCTTTGGATACCCACTTAACTACCAATATCATGTCTTCCTGAAATTAACTTTCTTTGAAGTCTGGGTATGTCTAAAGACCATATTGTGTTCTACCATATAATGTCTTTATATAAGCCCAGGAAGACCCAGCTACATAGATAGTCTATAGTTCTACTGTTTTTACATTCTGGCTTCCTATCTAGAATCAGCTGTTCTCCTCACCAAGAAGAAAACTTTCCTTATCACATGTTCCTCACCTACCCACAGAATGGACAAATAAAGCAGAGATAATGCATGACGTAGGAAGGGGAAACCCACAGGTGTGCCTGGGAAGGGGCAGTGGGGCTCCTCCCCTCTGTTCCTCCTTCTCCCTCCAGCAGAGTATAAATGCAGGTTCTCCCCAAGCACTCACTACCTTCTGCCACAATGAGTGCACTCCTGTTCCTGGCCCTTGTGGGAGCTGCTGGTAAGTTCCATGCCTTAACCCAGGTCCTACTCTTCCTTCTCCTAGAGGCCATGAACCCCATCGATACAGATGCTGTTCTCTTCTATCTTAATTCCAATGTCCCCTGTCTTCCTACAGCAGCTCTCCATCTGTATTTTCTGATTTCTCTGTAAGCTTCATCTTTCCTATGCCCTGTACTGTGGTTTATTATGTGATGCCAAAACCTAGTAATGAAAGGTATGTGAACGTTCTATGAAATGAACCATATGAACAGTTTGGGGATAGCTCAGCCACGAATATCTTTACAGATAAATACTCTAAATTTGAAAGTTGAAAACCTCATTATACTGGGGATTAATATATTAAAGTTCTGACCTTTTTGTCTGTAGCAGTCACTTTGTAATAGGATGGACATTTCTGTTTAGATATACAGTATATATACTATATATATTATATATCTTATAATATGTGTAAAACTTTGGAATTTAATATTTATTATAATTTCTATCATATATTGTTATTTATGAATACATATGAGCTGCTGAAATTTTATTAAGACTTATAAACATGTACCCAAGGTTAAAAATCAATGATTTTGGTCAACAACATTCTATCTCTGTATCCTACATAAGGCCTTAATATTTAGACTGAGCTATAAAAACTCTTTGGCATATTGATGTCTAAATACCCAGGATAATTTCCAAGATAGTTCCAAATATCTTAATTCCCTTAACTTCAAAATTTGTATAACCTTAATTGTTATACAAATGGTATCAATGAATTATGAAAATGTAATGAAAGCAAGTAGTAGATCAGACAACAATATCTGTGCCCCATTGCTACATTTTGAGGGCACACCTTTCCCTGTCCCTTGTAACCCATCAGAACACTGTCACTTACAGAAAATCTTTCTATTGTATTATGGACAGTGCTCTGTATTATAAATTCTCATAAGACACCATAGGCCTACTCTTGCCTGTTTGTCTTTAGTTACTGTAATAAATAAGTTTTTCTAATTAGCTTAAGGTTGACACAGGACTGAAGGCTGCAATTTCCAGTATCTTGATGAATTGTCTTCTCTCTTGTTCTTTCTATTCAAGTTGCTTTCCCTGTCGACGATGATAAGATCGTTGGAGGATACACCTGCCAGCAGAATTCTGTCCCCTACCAGGTGTCTCTGAACTCTGGCTACCACTTCTGTGGAGGCTCCCTCATCAATAACCAATGGGTGGTGTCTGCAGCTCATTGCTACAAGTCGTAAGTGATGGGCTCTGTCTTTACAGAGCACATATGACATTTCCAAGGGAATGGGATTAGATCAGGCATCAAGTGAGGTGTTTAAGAACCAATACAAAATCACGAAAAGGCTTTCACATCATTACACTGGGAGATGAGTACATAGCAGCAGGGAGATAAACAGAATTTTCTAGAGTATCTGTAAGCCTTTTTTGGAATTTAAAGACTATTTAATGTATTCATTTTCATTTGAGACACGGAGACAAGTTTCTTGGGAGAACATAAAAAATTATTATTTTAGCTATAAAAGCCAACTAGATGTCAACATCAACTGCATTTATGAAATCCTTCTAGTATTTCTGTCCTTAATTATTTTCATATGTAGTCTCTATGGTTTCAGAATTTCTATAAATCATGTTGCTCAGCAACATTTAGTATTGACAGAGGTTTCTATCATGCCCAGTCCTGTAGCTGTTCAGTCTCAAAGAAACATGAAGATGGCTACATTAATTATAAACTGGTTGGGCTAGTAGCTCAGGCTTTCTTCTTAACTAACTCTTACAACTTTATATTAACCCATAATTCTTGTCTGTGTTACCCATGTGGCTTGGAACCTTTTATCAGTGAGGCATTCTCATCTTGCTTCCTCTGTGTCTGGGTGACAACTGCAGATTGAGACATTCCTCTTCTCAGAATTCTCCTGTTCTGGTCACCCCAACTATACTTCCTACCTGGCTACTGGCCAATCAGTATTTTATTAAACCAGTACAAGTGGCAATCCTTTACAGAGTACAATACCATCGTCCCACAGCAATATAGTATTGGTTTTTTAGTCCCAGGATTGTAAAAGGATGGGTGGAGCTTTGTAAAAACATGGGAAAATATATGTATTTAATAAATGGGAGAGAATGAAGCCATGATTGGGGATAGTAGACATGGGAATAGGTGCCACCTATAGAGATAGCAAAGTGACATCTGGGATTCTAAAGTCACACTTGTCCCCTTGGCCTCCTCAAATCTAGGGCATGCTGAGAAGACACAGTGAAGCCCAGGCCATGAGCTCAAACTGCCTATTACAATTCATTTCATTATATAGAGAAAACTGGGAGTCAGTTTCATTACAAGAGGGTTTCTCATCTGAACATGTATCTGGATCAACCTGAATATAATTCAGAAAATTGAGAAATAAACCCAAATTGCTAGAATTCAAAGCAAGTTCTGAGGTTCCATAGTTGCATGGTTCAAGCTATTCTTTTTTGTTTGTTTGTTTGTTTTTATTGATATAGGGTTTCTCTGTGGAGCTCTGACTGTCCTAGAACTCACTCTGTTGTCCAGGCTGGCCTTGGTCTCAGATATCTTTTTGCCTCTGTTGCTGAGTGAGGGACATAAAGGCATGTGTATCTGCTGCTTAGCATTAGATCATTTTATTGGATGGTTTGCATCCATTGGGGAACAGTAGGTTGATGAGCAGTCTCCATCTGCTCATATTACTTGTCCTAGAACTAGAGAGGTATTTGGGTCTCAAGATGGGACTTCCACATCACACCCCTACTAACTCTGTGACGTTAAACCAGGCCTCATCCCCTCTCCAGACATATCCAGCTACAAGGGTTAAATGACTATGGACTATCTGAGGTAATGGATAGGAACTTTCTGCCATGTCTTTTCTTTCCAACAGCCGCATCCAAGTGAGACTGGGAGAGCACAACATCAATGTTGTGGAAGGCACAGAGCAGTATGTCACTGCCTCCAAGATCATCAAGCACCCCAGCTTTAGTTCATCAACCCTGAACAATGACATCATGCTGATCAAGCTCGCTTCCCCTGTGACCCTCAATGCCAAAGTGGCCACTGTATCTCTGCCTACATCCTGCGCAGCTGCTGGCACTCAGTGCCTCATCTCTGGCTGGGGCAACACCTTGAGCTCTGGTGGTGAGTACTTCATCCACATCTTTCAAGAACGAATCCAGATTCTACAAATAAATGATTGGCTTTCTAGGCCATGAATGCATTGCAGTACCCCCAAAACACAAGGTTCTAAGATGATCATAAGAGGCATTGATCTACAAACAATCTGGTTCCAGAATATAAACAGGAGAGTTGCAGAATTACTATCATTAGTTCCAAGAAAGACATCAATAATGACTATGCTTAATATCTTGAAGAAAAATACAGTAATCCTTTATGCCAATCTATCCGAGGGTGACTCTAGTGCCTCTTCATTGGCAGCTTCAGGAGTCACATACTGGACAACACTGAAATATTGATCTATCTCTTGCCTGGTCTCTATCACATTTCTTCTTCTCATTTCTTCAAAGTGAACAACCCAGACCTGCTCCAGTGCCTGAAGGCCCCAATACTGTCTCAGTCTGCCTGTCAATCCGCCTACCCTGGACAGATAACCAGTAACATGATTTGTGTTGGATACCTGGAGGGAGGCAAAGATTCCTGCCAGGTAATTGGCTCTCTTCTCATAGAAATATCTTGTTTCCCCGGGAGTGGGAGTGGATTGGCCTAGTGGGTCAGGAAGTTTCCACTCGTGGTTCCATGGAAAAGGGAAGAGGTCTATTCCAGATGTCATTTCAACACATCAGTGAGAATAGGGGATTGGAAAAAAAATGGAGATCCAGGGATGCTAGGATTGTATCTTCAGGTCAGAGTAAATGTGGTCTTTTTTACACATGCCCCTTCCTTACACACTTTATTCCTCTATCCTAGGGTGACTCTGGCGGCCCTGTGGTCTGCAATGGACAGCTCCAGGGCATTGTTTCCTGGGGCTATGGTTGTGCCCAGAAGAATCTCCCTGGTGTGTACACCAAGGTCTGCAACTATGTTACCTGGATTAAGAACACCATTGCTGCCAACTAAGAATCCTTCATCCCCCTGAAATCACTGTTAATAAACTGAATTCCTTACTTTCTGTGTCTTGGGTTGATCCCTTTGTACTCTTTTTTTGTAAAAAAAATATACATCCATTAGAGGTTATCTTTATCTATCCTTGAAATATGAAGAGCATCCTACACCTCCAAACATGTTACGTGAAATAGCAGGTCAACAGCAGTTGAAAAACAAAACTAACATTAAATGGTAGAAGAAGCAGTGGTTTTGTTTTTCTTTTTTTGAAAATCATATATCAGAATGTAATTGATAAAAAGTCATCATTTTCTTTTACATTTTTGTGTGATTTTTAAATGAACACTTTCATGAACTTGTTCCTAGTTAGGAATAAATATGTATTTCAAACAGGAGTTTTCCTATTTGATTGCAGTGGTTCTTAAAAGTGTTAATGTACACATTTATCATCATAAACGCTAAGATTCTTACACACATTGATTATTGTGGAAATATTTTTTCCTCAAAGAATGCACATGTAGGGCCTTTTCATGTGCCCATAGGAATAACTTCCCATTATCTCTATTCATATATATATATATATATATATATATATATATATATATATATATATATGCCTATAACATTTCCTTTCAGTTATCCATGATAAGAGAATATGAATGCAGTATTCTGAGAGCTACATAGACATTTTCACACTTAGGTTACTCTCCCTATAGACTGATTGTTAGAGTGGCAAAGCTAAAAAACAAATGCACAGAGGGTATCTTCTTACAACACCCTTCTCCAAGCAGATGGTAATCCTGGGGACTGACTCTTCTCCCTTGTGCTCTGTGTCCTACTTTGCCTTTGTTCCTGTAGCAACTTGATAAACATGAGGACTTTGTACAGCATTCACATTGTCTGCCTAGGTGCTGTGAAACCTCATGGCAAAGAATCTCAACTCAGGCAAAACACACCCAAACTATCACTCTGAGTTGTCTCTCTGCATGTTCCTGGTTGACATTTTCTCTCTTCTTCCCTTTCCAGCCTCCTTTGAACAACCACATTTTTACAGAAGTGTTTTTAATTTAAAAAGTCTTCCATCACTTCCTTCTCCCTTTCCTCCTCCAACCTCTTCCAAAAACCCTCCTTCAGGCCTCTCCCATGGCCCTCTATTTCTTTGATTATATTTATTACAAATGTTTGTATGCCTTTGTCTGTGTGAATGTGTACATGTGTTTATGTGTGTTTGTGTGTTTTATATACACAAACAGATTTTTAAATGACAGTTTCTCATAAAGGTGAGGTGATCCTAGGCTTCATAACTCTTTAGGACTGTTGGAGTTTCTGACATCTGCAGTCTTGCTAACAAATTCTGGTACCATGAAACCTAATCCCGTAGATGACACTCAGGTCTGTTAGGCTCAGAAGCCTCTGGGTCCTGTGTCTGAAATGCATGGTGTATTCAACACAAGGGGCTTAACCATCATCTCTGGGTGCAAACAAATGCAATAGCAATAGCCTGTAAGATTTCAGGAGCCTCTAGGACAACCCTAACGAACAACTCAAAAGAGAGCTTTCCAAATTTAGGATATTGGGTCTCTTTAGAGGTTTGACTCCTGGATGAAAGATTCTTAGCCCAGATAAGAAAATATATATGTTCACACAGACACACACACAGACGCACACACACACATATACACACACGCACATACATACACAAACATACACAAGCTTTTATGTATTATAGAGTTTCTTTCAAAAAGTTTGTTGTTAAAAGTCTTTACTGTATTTTCAGGTACCACTGCTTTTATTTTAGTCACCAACCTCTTTCTTCTGTGTTTATCTTCCTTGCCACTCTCTCACCTGTCATTTTCTTTTTACCCAATAATATCTCTTATATTCTTCCCTTTTTATCTTTGCTCTCCCATGCCCCTACTTTGACCATGGCCTCTTTTTACTTTCCTAGTTTTTAACTTTTAATTTTTATTCCAGGATATATACTCACATCTCAATATTTGGAGCTAGGAGCCTCCAATGAGAAAGAATACTTGTCATTTTGAGTCTGGGTCACTTCACTCAGTATGATCTTCCATTGTGTTCCATTCATCTACCTGCAAAGTCCATGATTTCAGTTTTCTTTACAGGGAAATAGTATTCCATAGTGTATATGGACCACACTTTCATATCTACTCATCTGGTTGAAGGATATTTATGTTATTTACAATTTCTAGCTCTGATATCAAACCTGGCATTAAACAACAGCTCCCTAAGTGGACTATAAAACCTGCGAAACAGGTGGGAATGTATGACTGGTATTGAGAAAGAACAAAATACTCAGGGCTAGATGAGTCACAAATCCTTAAGAAAAAGCTACAACCATTACTTTACTAAACCAGTACAATCCCTAATTACATTCTAAATATTTGTCTTTATGCCTACAGATATACATAGTCCTCACTCTCCATTAAGAATATGTCTCTTTTTATTTTAATCTATTTTTTATTGATTTTTATTGAGCTCTACATTTTCCTCTGCTACCCTCTCTGCCTCTCTTCTCCTCTTCAACCTTCCCCCAAGGTCCCCGTGTTACCAATCTACTCTGGAGATCTTATCTTGTTCTACTTCCCATGTAGATTAGATCTATGTATTTCTCTCTTAGGGTCCTCATTGTAGTCTAAATTATCTGGGATTGTGATTTGTCAGCTGGTTTTCTTTGCTTTGCAACAGATGGAGAACACTAAAGAAAACCATAACCAATAAAAATTTGTAGTTGTGGAGCTCAGTCTAATAGATGCATCAACAAAATAAGTAACCAACCAATGTCTGATTAGACTTATGGCCTATTCTTCTAATTTGAACCCATACCAAACATTGCTGTGGTTAATGAATACCAGAAATCAGAGTGTCTAGAGATCCAGGATAAAACCATATACAACTTTGTTTTTAAAAAGTAAGAATAAAATGACTCTTAATGACATATTCTGTACTCATATATCAGTGCTTTATTCAGACATTATCAGAGATACTTTCTCCTGCAGCAGATGGGACCATCGGAACACAAAGACCCACAGCAAACATCACACACACACACACACACACACACACACACACACACACACACTGAGAGAGAGAGACAGAGACAGACAGAGAGAGACAGAGAGAGACAGAGACAGAGAGAGACAGAGAGACAGAGAAACACAGACAGAGACCTTCAAACAAACATCTCTAAAAAGGATGTCTCCGTTAAATCCTTTCGCACAGTGTTTAGGATACCACACGAAAGAGGAGATTGACTGGTATTGAAAAGCATGTAAGAACTAGAGGGAACAAAAGACAAATGAAGAACAAGACCCTCTAATTGAGCTGAGGAAAGTTCATATGAATTCATAAGGTTCAAAGAAGCAAACACAGGGCTAACATGGATCTTCACTAGATTGTCTGTGTGCATATTACAGTTTTTAATTTAATATATTTTATGGAACTGCTTAGAATATAAACTAGTGGGTCTTTGATTTCAGTGTGTTCCTTGAGGCTCTTTTTTCTTTCAGTTGGTATGCCTTGTACAAGTTTGATGTAGTGATTTTTGTTTAGCTTATTATAGTTTATTTTGCTATATTTTGTTACTATCTCTTAGAAACCTCTTCTAAGACAGAAAGAAGTGAAACTGGATGGCAGGGCAGGTAGCAAGGTACTGGGAATAGTAGAGAAGGGGAAACTGTATTCAGGATATACTGTATGAGAAAGTAATCTATTTTAATATAAAGGGATTTAAAATCCCAACAGAATGTTACATGGTTCTTGAAAAGACAACTTACAGTTTCATATGGAAACACAAAAATAATAAAAGAGCTAAAACTATTCTGATAAAGAACTACTGGGAATTTCTCTAGTGCCAGGTTTCTTGCTAGCCCCATAGTGGCTCCCTCAGTCAAGATATCACTTTATTTGCTCTCTGTCTCTGACCTTCTCTTATCTCAACCATCCCTTTCCCTCAAATTTTCTTTCTCCTTCTCTTATTTCCTTCTCCTCCCCTTCCCCTTCCCCCTTCCACTCTCCTTTCTCTCCCCACCCTCATGATCCCAAATTTTTCAGGAGATCTTGTTTATTTTCTGTTCCCAGGGGGATCCATATATGTTTCTCTTAGGGTTCTCCTTGTTACTTAGCTTCACTGGGGTCATAGACTACAAGCTGGTTATACTTTGCTTTACAGCTAGTATCCACTTATGAGTGAGTACATACCATGCTCATCTTTCTGGGTCTGGGTTACCTCACTCAGGGTGGTTTTATCTATTTCCATCCATTTGCATGCAAATTTCAAGATGTCATTGTTTATTACCACTGAGTAGTACTTCATTGTGTAAATGTACCACATTTTCTTTATCTTCAATTGAGGGGCATCTAGGTTGTTTCCAGGTTCTGGCTATTGCAAATAATGCTTCTGTGAACATAGTTGAATAAATGTCCTTTTAGTATGATTGAGCATCCTTCGGTTGTATGACCAAGAGTGGTATTGCTGAAATTTGAGGCAGGATGACCCCAGGTAAGACCCTTAGCAATAGTGGAGAGGGGGCCTGAACTGGCCTTGACCTATAGTCAGATTTATGTCTATCTTAAATGTCACCATAGAGTCTTCATCCAGAAACTGAAGGAAGCATAGGCAATCCACAGGGGAGCACGGGGTTGATCTCCCAAAGTCCTGTCAAAGAGTGGAAGGAGTGAGAATGAGTAAATAGGACCAGACCGTGATGGGGATACCCACTGAAACAGCTTACCTGGGCTAATGGGAGCGCATCAACTCTGGTCTGACAATGAAGAAACCAGTATGGGGTCAAACTGGGCCCTCTGAATGTGGGTGACAGTTGTACATCTGGGACAGACTGTGGGTTCACTGACAGTGAGACCAGGATTTAGCCCTGCTGCTTGTACTGGCTTTTTGGAACCCATTCTCTTTGGAGGGATACCTTCCTCAGCCTAGATATAGTGGGGAGAAACTTGGACCTTCCCCAAAACAATGTGCTAGGTTTGTTGATTCCTTATGAGGTGTGGATGGGGGTGTGGTAGTGGGGGAATGGAGGAAATGTGAGGAAGGGAGAGAGTTGAAACTGGGATTAGTGTGTAATATAAGAAACAGACTCTCTGAATATGACTGACAATGGGGACTGACTGAGAAGCCAATGATAATGGCACTGGGATTTGATTCTACTGCATGTACTGGCTTTTTGGGATCCTAGTCAGTTTGGATTCACACCTTCCTAGGCCTGGATGGGGGTGAGAGGGCCTTGGGCTTCCCCAGGGCAGGGTAACCTGCCCTCTCTTAGGACTGGAGGGGAAAAGGGGATGGGGAGTGGGGAAGCGGGAGGGAAATGGGAGGAGCGGAGGAGGTGAAAATTTTGAATGGTACTATTTATAATGCAATAATAAAAAACTAAATGTAAAAAAAAGAAAGAGCAAACAAATGAAAAAAAAGAAAAAAAATTTTTAAAAAATAAAATACTTAATAAAAGAATTAACTACTGCAGATCTCATCCCTGATAATAAATTGTACTACAGAGATAAATAAATAAATATAGCATAAAATTGTCACAAAAGCAAACACAGTGACCAATGGAACCACGTTGAAGACTCATACATATGCTCACACACCTATGGACACCTGGTATATTATGAAGAAGTCAGCAACAAATTCTGGAAAAAGAACAGCATCTTCAACAAACAGTACTAGTCAAACTGATGCTGCAGGTTAGAGGAAGTAAAATAGATCCATACTTATCAACCTACACAAATCTTAACTCCTAACTTTCTTGCATAGGCAATAAGATAAAAAATTAACAAATGGGAACTTATGAAAAGGAAAAGCTTCTGTAAGGCAAATAACATCAACATTTGAAGAGGTAGACTGCACAATGATTAAAGATTTTTAGCAACTACACATCTAATAGAGGCCTAATGTCTAAAATATATGAAAAACACAGTAAACTGTGCATCAAGATAATACACACCTCAATTAAACCATATGGTACAAAGATACACAGAATTCTCAAAATAAGAAGCCCAAATGGCTAAGAGGCACCCAAAGAAATGTTCTACATCCTTAGTAATTAGGAAAATCAAAATCAAAACTACTTTGAGATATAGTCTTGTATCAGACAAAATGGCCAAATCAGTAAATAAATGACAATTGGAGCAAAGGAGTGGGTAAAGGTGGGGTAAACAGCAAGAAAGTGTGGTAAAGCATATGTGGGGCCCAGGACAGCCTGGCCACACACGGGGACCCGGCTGCACAGCTGTCCTAGCAGGCGGTTCTGGGTTCTAGGAAAAGCCATAAACTGGCACCACCCAAGAACAGAACATCCATAGGAAATGCCTAACTTTCCAATTATTGTAGGTAGGATCACCAGCCAGTGCACATCCATAGCTTTTCACCAGGACACCCCTAGAGAAATGTTAGCCGATGAGGGGTCTTGGACCTTAGAAACCCCTACCTTTAATACTATAAAAAAAAAACCAACCCCACCTAAGCTTGAGCCTCTCTGATAACTTCAATACATTGGGAACACGGTAAGACTGAGTTTGCAACCTTGTGTAAGAAGAGTCTTTGCTTTTATATACAGGACTCGGTCTCTGAGTTGGTTTTGGGGGATACTCCATGATCTGGGCATAACGACATACACTCATCAATTGCCAGGGGGAGTGCAAACTTGGAGAGCTACTATGGAAATCAGCACTGTACTTCCTCTGGCAGGTGGGAATTGATCTTCATTAAGCTCCAGCTACACCATTCTTGAATAGATACTAAATGGAAGGTTCATCCTACTACAGATTCATTTGTTCAACCATGTTCATTGCTGTTCTATTCCTAATAGGGAAAATTAGAAATAGCAGTTGTGAAAAATCTTTACCAGCTTCTTTCGTGGGTTTGTAGAAGGAGAAAACAAGCATTCCTTCCTTCAAGATGCACTCTTTTGCCTATTTTATGGTGTGTGTGTGTGTGTGTGTGTGTGTGTGTGTGTGTGTGTGTGTGTGGTGTTGAAACATCCTATTGTATGTCAGTGTTTGTTCAAAAACTGTGAACATCAGATATTGTCAGAGCCTCCTTTTCTCCCCATCTTTCCCTTTCTCCTAGAACTTCACTGCTTGCTCATATAGTTGCCTGGTGTAAAGATGCCCCAATTTGTGAGCACTGCAGTCAGGAAACCATCACTTTCAACTTGTAGCAATGAGATACAGACACCACCCAATGGTCATTGATGACAGAGCCTCCACAGAAGTGGTAGCCAGAGTTCAGAGACACCTGGTAAGGCATAGAATTCTCCCAGCAGGTGTAGCCTCCAATGACCTTTTCATTGTTATCACAAGAAAAAGCAACTTGAATGGGAGATAGAATGATAACAAGCCAGTTAGTCAGGGTGTTGGAAGGTATAGTCATTGGCTCTATGGCAGCCTAAACCTCAGGATTTCTTACTGAGCACAGTGAGTATAGGAAAGACTGGATAGCTATCTCCAATAGGTAACATAGATTGTAGGGCTTCCTGGTTTTGGACTTTGTGGGAATGTTATGTAATTCCCACAGGGCTCCGATCTCTTTTGAGTATCAGGATTGGGACAACAAAAACTACCTAAGAACATACTTAGTGGGATCCTTTTGCCCATGGCCTGCTTTATTTGTACATCCATTACATGTTTGTGCCACCCAAATATTGGCTTTTTAGAGCATCAGCAGCAAAAGCAACTAAAGAGGAGATAGAAAGAAGAACCAAATTCCGCAGGCTTTTGGAAGGTGGATTGCTCAGTACCATATCACCTTCCCACTGTTTTAATATTACTTTCTAAGTGGAACAACTAAGAGAAATCAGGGAAAACACTACCCTTAGTAGTTAGAAGTAAGATTCAATATTTTCTTTGGGAAATGACTACAGGACAATTAATTATATCCTTGTGGGCTCAGAACTCTTTAGAGTTCCAGGAAAAGAATAGAATAAATGATGCAAGAACCACACTTCATGGGATCTGATTACATGACAGTTGTCTAGCCAACTGCTTGATTCCTTCTGAAATTCATCAAAAACTATGTTGTTTCAGTCCAAGAATAATGGTGCTGAGAATTATGTCTTCTAGTCCATTTGTTGTATCGTCCATTTGACCTCCTTCTCAGGCTCAATAATCAAGACCCTTAATTCTACAGAGGAGGTTGTAGAGAGGGTATTGAGTTGGACAGGTGTAAAATTATGCTTGATAGATTACAAAAGTTGAAAATAATATGTTGTTATGCAGAAGAAAGTATATAAACTTTAAATTTAATGTTTTATGTATAGACAGCAGAAAAAGAAGAATCCATACTTTTCAATTAATTAGAAAAGTACAACCAGGCATGGTATCAGTCTTACCAACAGCTTGCATAAGGGCCAGGATCAGTAGTGCATTCCTGGTGGCAGAAATTAGTGAGTGTTGAAGGTGAGCGTGCCTTTCTATGCCTGAGGAGGAGGAACTCTGCTTGTTGAAGTGTATATATGATGTCATTGATTCTTACTGAGCAAACACACCTGTATTTTCCCCTTCTTGGATTCTCTGTCAATTCTTTTTGGAGTTCTTGGTTGTAGGAGACCTGCAGGTGTCAAAAAAAATATTCTCAGGGAAGAGGGAGGGAAACAACTGATTCTTGAAAGAATGCTAGAATGGGGAAAACAGTGGTAGTTAAGCTTTGTCTACACTGCTCTGCTTTACTATACTAAATTCATGGGTATTTGAGAAGAAAGACTCTATGGGATACTTAGAATTCCCTTGATGGACACCACAAGAAAACCCACAGAATCTACTAGCCTGGTTTCATAGGGGCTCACAGAGACTTAACTGACAACCAGGGAGCCTGCATGGGCCTGCACTAGGTCCTCTGCGTATGTGTTATAATTGTGTAGCTTGGTCCTCTTGTGGACCTTCTTAAAAGTGGGGACAGGGTCTGTCTCAGTTTATTGTCAGTCTTTGGGACACTTATCCTCATACTGGACTACCTCATTCAGCCTTCAAATTGATATGCCATGATTGTTTATATCTATGGGTGACATGCTTTTCTTTTAGTCAAAACTGAGGAGGATGAGGGATGGCAAAGGGGAGATGGGAGGTTGGGACTAGGTAAAGGAAAAAGAGGGTAAACAAGGCAGGGGAGTAAAATAAATAGATAGAAAGAAAGAAAGAAAGAAAGAAAGAAAGAAAGAAAGAAAGAAAGAAAGAAAGAAAGAAAGAAAGGTAGGTAGGTAGAGAGAAAGAGATAGATAGACAGACAGACAGACAGAAAGATGAAAAAAAGGAGATACAGTGTTTCTAGTAAGTATGGGCTTTTAAAGAATATGATTTCTAGCCAGATTTACATATTTTAGACATGTTGGACAAGAATAATGATGGTTGGATATGGTGTGGTTTACCTTGTATGGTAGTAGACAACTCCCTGAATACAGTGGTCAAATTCTACAACAATTTCAAGATATTTGCCTCTCATGTTCATGCCATATTAAGTCTATTCACGAACTTTGAGAGTATCCAAACAATAACATTGGTCATATACCTTGATTATCTTAAGGATTATCAATGTGGTTCTGGATATCTATATAAAAAAATAACTACCCTATGTTCTAGGTCAAACTGCCTATGCTATAAGTCTATACTCATTTTGAAGAATAGGATGTCTTTGGGCCATGTTCCACATGATTTCTGAACAAGAATGAGGTACAGGTAGAAATGGGAGTATTGTAGATATTTCTATTATATACATAAAAAACTGGGATGTTCTGTTCAGTCAGTGATTACTCTTCTTGTATTGAATCCAGATTTTTTTTTCTCTTAAATCATCCCTAAAACTCAGTTTCTGTTTTACTACAGTGTAAATGAGCCACTGTGCTGGGATAGTACCTGATTGTAAGTCAGTTTATGCCTATTTGTAAGACCCAATTGGAGGGTCCTTCCCATCATTTGCTTTTCTTTCCATTCACCCCAGATATAGGAAATATATTGGATATGAGATCATGATTGAGTTCTCTGCAAACTAGTAATGGCTCTGGGTTTATACAGTAATGTAGGAGAGGCATAGTTACAGTTGTGGCAATTGGATTAGAGGGGGCAAGATGACTGGAAGTTGGAGGAACTGGAAATCAGAAAAAACTTTAGGAAATGCCAATATGAGCTTCATTGCATGTGTTGTTGTCCTATTACTGGCATGGCTGGGTGAGCTTCACATCTCCAAACAGCCACTTGGACTTATCATCTTTGCATCCTGCTTCTCATTTATTTCCTTCTGGGTCATTCCTAACTGGAATGGCTGTCATATTGCCATGCTTGTCAAATTTTTCAGACTATTCATATACTTTAATTTTTCACAATCATATTGTTTGTAAGTATTCAGAAAGGACTTATTTGGATGTCTTGCTTTTCACCTGAGAAATTATTTATAACTGGCAGGCTGCTCCAAGGCCATAGGAAGATATGGAAATTGTTGGAGCATGTGAGACTGACTGCAGGTGGCAGCAAAATAGTTTGCTGACAATCAAATCAGAAGTACCAATGGAACAAACTACATATTCATTTTCCTTTTGGCATTTGTCTATCTCAAAGCACCTGAACACAGAATGTTTTGTTTTTCTAATACTGCATTTTTTTTTGCAACACTGTGTAAAGGAGCCCATTTAAGGAAAGTTTGGGTATCTGGAGTATGGAGTCCAGATTACTCCTGGCATGTTTCTGTGGAATAGAGTTACTCTGGGATGTCTGCTTGAAGAAAGGTGGATGTTTCTAGATTCCACATGGTTGTTTTAATATATTTTTAAACTACTCTCCAATTTTATCAGATCACCTTCGTCACCCTTCTTTATCTCTTATATGTTTTACTGCTCTATAGTTCCACTTTGTAATTTGAGGATATGTTCCCCTTTAATCTCTATTTTCTTCCATCATTATTCATGTCTTACTTTCACTTTATCCAATGAACTTTGCTTCCTGAATATGAAACCAAATATTTCTCTACTCTGTGGAGTGAGAAATCCTTTGTGTCTTTCTCTCCAAAAATCATTTTTAGTCAATATCTATTATGACAAGACTGACCATAGGTATTCACCTAATTTTATATATATTCTATCTAGCTGACTTGTGGCACCTTACCTTGAATTTTTGCATGTCAGTAATAGATAATTTCTCAGGTCTTTTCATGTCCTATATCATTCATGGATTTTATTTATTCAAGTGTTTTTTTTTTTAAAAAAAAATCTAAATCCTAAATGAGAACTCTCTAGGTTTCAAGGGATCAAGAATTGTTTGGGATTCCTAGGTCACATGGTGAAACTGGTAATTCCACGGAGGTACAAATAAAAGACATCAGCAAGTTTTAACAAATTGCTGTCTTCATTCCAAAATTTGAAGGAAAGAAGAAATACAGCAGGACAAGGAACATGTAACAGAACTGTTAAATGCTACAAAGACACAAACAGGTACTCAAAGAATAAAAAAAAACCTATATATCCATGAAAGAGACTTGTCTCATTTTGGCAGCAGAGGAAGCTAAACCTCAGAGGCTGGATGGCTAATAACGGATGTCAATTTGACTCATGTGTTGCCAACTAAAACCACATCCATGCAGCTTTGAATGTGAAAGACAAATTTCCTTTACTCAATAGCTGGAAAAGTCCACCATAGCACTGGGCCATACCTTTTAGTGACAGCCCCCTTAAAAGTACATGGAAGAGGGTAGCTTTTGCTTTTCTCATGCTTACTCTCACACTCACTGGCAAGTTTGCATAACCTATAATATCCTGAGGCATTGCTTCACAGGTATTAAAACCTAATTCTGGAGAGATGTGCTGGGTAGTTTTTTGTCAACTTGACACAAGCTAAAGTCATTTCAGAGAGGGAACCTCAATTAAGAAAATTCTCCATAAGATCAAGTGGCAGGCAAGTCTGTAAGTCACTTTCTTAATTGGTGTTTGCAGGTGAGCCTGTAAGTCATGTTTGATGTGGAAGGACCCAGTCCACTGTGAGAAATATCATCCCTGGGCTGATAGTCCTTGGTTCTATATGAAATCAGGCTGAGCAAGTCGTGCAGAGCAAGCCAGTTAGCAGCAGTGCTCAGTGGTCTCTGTCAGTTCCTCCTCTAGGTTAATAACTTGCTTGAGTTCCTGTCCTGACTTCCTTCGAGGATTAACTGTGAAATGGAAGTATAAGCCAAATAATTTCTTTCCTCTCTAACTTGCTTTTTGATCATGGTGTTTCATTGCAACAATAGAAACTATAACTAAGCCAAGAGTCCAACACAGACTCAAAACCAGTATCTATCTAAGATCTCTCTAGGATTAATTATACACTGGAGGTGCTGAGACATCAACTTCTCATGGAATGAACCACTATAGAATTCGTGGCCTTTCTGACTTGAGACAACCATGATTGGATTACCTGAACCATAGCTGTATCCTCTTCTAGTAAATCCCCTCTTAATGTGTTTATATACATCTGCCTGATCTATTCCATTAGAGAACCCTAACTAATATACTAAGACATCAAAAACTATTAACAGGTAAGTTTGCAATGAATATATGTCTTTGGTAATAAAATATCAGCAATTATACATACAAAAGACCTGTGTTGTTTCCAATACTTAACTTCAAAATGTATAGTGTATATGTGTGTGTGATTTAGATTATTAAAATATTTTACTCATATCATATGCAGTATTTACTCTATATTTGTCTTCCATCCTTGACCTTTCTTCTTCTGTAAAAGCCAGTTTACCAGTGATGTCTCAAATATGATTTCTCTTTCTTTGAAAAAAAGAAAACACACTATATTTAGTTGTCAGTAGTAGCACAGTTATTCTGTGAAGTCTGTGCAACATAACACATAAATTAAAACTATCTTAGGTCATCCAGAGCAGGGTGTAATACAGAGTTCTCCTTGGTCACACATATCATATTGAGTGATGATAACCCTGAACAAGACCTGATTTACCTTTTTCTATGCATGTTCACAGAGATCCCTACCTCATCAGAGCCATCGGCACAGTCAAACTCTCCATCACACCAAAACCTTGATGAAACACAGTCCCCGTTGCTGCAGAGAAAGTCTTTCATTGTACCTGTCTGTTGAGAATTCTCTGCTTAAATGTGTACCCCATTTTTAATTGGGTTATTCGATATTTTGATGTCTAATTTCTTGAGTTCTCTATATATTTTGGAGATCAGTCCTCTGTGTGATGTGGTTGGTGAAGATCTTTTCCTTTTTGTCTTATTGACTGTGTCCTTTGCTTTCAGTGTCTGTGCTACTGATGTTATATTTAGGAAGTGGTCTCCTGTGCCCATGCACTGAAGGCTACCTTCCAATTTCTCTTCTATCAGGTTCAGTGTGGTCAGATTTTATATTGAGGTGGATAACCCATTTGGACTTGAGTTTTGTGCATGGGGATTGATATTTTCTTTCTTCTACATGCTGACGTCAAATTATGCAGTACCAATTGTTGAAGATGCTTTCTTTTTTTCATTGTATAATTTTAGCTTCTCCATAAAAAAATCAGTTGTTCATAGGTGTGTAGATTAATATCTAGGTCTTCAATTTGATTACATTGGTCCACCTGTCTATTTTAATGCCAATGCCAAGCTGTTTTCATTATTGATTCTCTATAATAGAGTTTAACGTCAGGGATGGTGATACCTCTGGAATTTCTCTTATTATAGAGGATTGTTTTGGCTATCCTGGTGTTTTTGTTTTTCCATATGAGAGTGAGCCTTTTTCTTTTGAGGTTTGTGGAGAATTACATTGGGAGTTTGATGGGGATTGCATTGAATCTGTAGATTGCCTTTAGTAGGATTGCCTTTTTTATTATGTTGATCCTGCCAATCAAAGAGCATGGGAGATCTTTCCATTTTCTGATATATTCTTCAATTTCTTTCTTCAAAGATTTAATGTACTTATCTAACAGGATTTTCACTTCTTTGGTTAGTGTCACCCCAAGATAATTTATGTTATTTGTGGTTATTGTAAATGGTGATGTTTCTCTGATTTCTTTCTCAGATTTTCTGTCATTTGTATATAGGAAAGCTACTGATTTTTTGAGTTGATATCATATCATAACATTACTGAAGGTGTTTACCAGTTGTAAAAGTTCCCTGGTAGAATTCTTGGGGTTGCTTATGTATACTATCATATTATCTGAAAAATAGCAAAAGTTTAACTTCTTCCTTTCCAATTTGTATCACTTTGATCTCCTTTTGTTGTCTTATCGCTCTAGCTAGCACTTCAGGAACTGTGCTGAATAGATATGGAGAGAGTGGACAGCCTTGTCTTGTTCCTAATTTTAATGGAATCGCTTTGAGTTTCTCTCCATTTAATTTGATGTTGGCTGTCAGCTTGTTGTATTTTGCTTTTATTATGTTTAGATATGTTCCTTGTGCACCTGATATCTCCAAGACCTTTATCATAAAGGGATGTTAGATTTTGTCTAATGTTTTATCAGCATCTAATGAGATGAACATATTTTCTCAGTTTATTTATATAGCAGATTACATTGATAGATTTTCATACATTGAACCATCCCTGCATCTCTGGAATGAAGCCAACTCAATCATGGTAGATGATTTTTTGGATGTGTTCTTGGATTCAGTTTGCAAGTATTTTGTTGAGTATTTTTGCATCAATGTTCATGAGGGAGAGTAGTATGTAATTCTTTTGCTTGGTTGAGTCTTTATATGGTTTTAGTATCAGGGTAACTGTAGCCTCATAGAAAGTGTTTGCAGTATTCCTTCAATTCTATTATGTGGAACAATTTGAGGAGTATAAGCATTAGCTCTTCTTTGAAGTTCTAATATAATTCTGTACTAAAACCATCTAGTGCTGGGATTTTTTTGTTTTTGTTTTTGGTTAGGAGGCTTTTGATGACAACTTCTATTTCCTTGCAGTTTATAGGTCTATTTAAATTGTTTACCTGGTCTTGATTTAATTTTGGAATGTGATTCCTACCCAGAAAATTATCCATTTCTTTTATATTTTACAATTTTTCTGAGCTCAGGGTTTTGTAGTATGACCTAATGATTCTCCGAATTTCCTTAGTGTCTGTTTTTATGTATCCCTGTTCATTTCTGATTTTGTTAATTTGGGTATTCTCTCTCTGCCTTTTGATTAGTTTAGATAAGGGTTTGTCTCTCTTGCTGAATTTCTCAAAGAACCAGCTCTTTGTTTTAAAGATTCTTTGTAATATTTTCTTTGTTTCTATTTTATTAATTTCTGCCCTCGATTTGAATATTTACTGTCTTCTACTCCTCCTGGGTGAGTCTGCTTCTCTTTGTTCTAGAGCTTTCAGGTGTGCTGTTAAGTCACTAGTGTGAGCTTTCTCTACTTTCTTTATGTAGGCACATAGTGGTATGAACTTTTGTCTTAGCACTGCTTTCATAGTGCCCCATATGGTAAACATACCAATGGTTTGGGTATGTTGTGCCTTTATTTTCGTTGAATTCTAGGAAGTCTTTAATTTCTTTCTTTATTTCTTCCTTGACCCAGGGGTGATTTAATTGAGCACTGTTCAATTTCCATGAGTTTGTAGGTTTTCTGCAATTAGTGTTGTTGTTAAAGTCTAACTTTACAGCGTGCTGATCCAATAAGATACAGGGGGTTATTCCAACTTGTTGGTATCTGTTTAGGTTTGCTTTGTTACTGAATATGTGATCAATTTTAGAGAAAGTTCCATGAAGTGCTAAGAAAAGGGTATATTTTATGTTTGGTTGAAATGTTTCTTTTATATATATGGGTTTTCTTGTATTTGGGGCATAATTGTTCAGGGTTGAGACTTCAGATGTATTTTTCCTGTGATGAGTATGAAGTGTCCACCACCTCTTTTGATTGTTTTTACTTTGAACTCTATTTTGTTAGATATTAGGAGAGCTACACCTGCTTGTTTCTTGGGTTCATTTGATTGGAAAATCCTTTCCCATTCCTGTACTCTGAGTCAATGTCTGTCTTTGAGGTTTCTTGTATACAGCATAAGGATGGATCCTGCTTTTTTATAGGATGAATCAAAAGTAGGAAGTTTGAAGGAGATCTTTGTGGTTCCTTGAAGATGGGGACAGAGGGGAAATGGAGATCTTCCCATAATCTGATATCCTATTCTTTTTTTTCTTCAATGTCTTTAAGTGCTTTCCATGTGAGTCTACATGTGCTTGGTTAGAGTTACCCAAATATATGTATTTGAGGCTATTGTGAAAGGTACTGTTTCCCTCTCAGTCTGGTTGTCATTTGTGTATGGCAAGGCAACCGATTTCTTTTTATTAATTTTATATCTTCTGAAAGTGTTCTTCAGCTGTTAATTTTTAGTGGAGATTTTAGGGTCATTTATGAACACAATCATAAAATCTGTGGAAAGACATATATTTCTTCCTTTTCTATTTGTATCCCCTTGATCCCCTTTAGTTGTCTTACTTTTCTAGGGAAGATTTTATGCACTATATTGAATAGGTATAGTGTGGATGACTATATCCTGTTTCTGATTTTGTTGGCAATCTTTGGAGCTTCTTTCTATTAAGTTTTATATTGGCTGTGGGCTTGCTGTGTTTATCACCTCTGTTATTTCCAGAGATGTCCCTTATATCCCTAGTCTTTCCAGGACTTTTATCATGAAGGGATATTGGATTTTCATAAAGGTTATTTCTTCATCTAATGAGATGATCATGTGGGTTTTGTCCTTCAGTCTGTGAATGTGGTGGATTATATTTAATGAGTTACTCATGGCTAATCATCCATGCATTCCTGGGTTGAAGCATGGAAGCATACTTAATCATGATGGATTATTTTTCAATGTATTTTTGCATTTGGTTTGTAAGTGTTTTATTGAGAAATTCTGTGTCTACTTTGATGGGATAACTGGACTGCAATTCCCTTTTTTGCTGAGGTTTTTTTTGTGTGTGTGGCTTAGGTATCAGTGTAATTGTTGCCTCATAAAATAAATTGGATAATGTTCCTTCTGTTTTTATTATGTAGAATAATTTGAAGAGCATTGTCATTAATTCTTTTTTGAAAGTCTCCCTCTACCTGATATTCTTTCTTCTCTTCCACTGCCATTTGTATTTTATTTTGTGAGGTTTTTCCTTGATAACATTTATGTTTGGTGGGTTTTTTTTTGCTTTGTTTCAAAATCTCAATATCATAACTAAACTCCCCCCATCTTCCTGAATTTCTCACCCAGACTCTAAGCCAATTTTCTCATGTTATTCATGTACTTGTTCAAAACCTCTTTGAAGTCATTCATCATTTTTACAAGTAAACTTTCATTTTCTTCACATTCTAACTAATTTGATATCTTTGCATTCAATATTTGTAGAGTTATTATCTTTTGCAAATGTTATGTTGTCCTGTACGTGTTTTTGCGTCACAATTTGCACATTTATAGGTTGGTCAACTCAGTTTGAGAGGAATGTTTTTCTTTAATATATTCTTTAATTTCATTTCACATTCCATTCACAGTTCCCTCCCCCATCCCTCCTCTCATTCCTTCCTACCTTGCCTCTAGCCCATCCCACATTTTCTTGGGAAGTAGCCTGAATATAAGCGTCTGTTACCTTCCTGACAAAGAAACAAATAATAACAACAAAAAGAAAAACAAAGAAAACCTCTTTCACAGAAGCCACACTTCAGTAATTATTCCTTTTATTGCTTTTAATATCCTAACAAAGCAACTTAAGAGTGAAAGAATTAATTTATATTCACAGTTTTAGGGCACATCATGACAGGAAAGATATTGATAATCATGTGGGCACATGAATTGGGGTCACTGGTCACATAATGTGCATATTCAGGTGCCAGAGGGTGATTGCTTTTCACTTTTTTAACATTTTATTTCAACCACAGTTTCCTCTCTATTCACCCCTCCTTTTTCCTCTCCCCATCTCCTCTCTATCCCTGACATCCTTTCCTCCTCCTTTTAGAAAAGCAGCAGGCTTCCCATGGGAGTCTTCAAAGCATGTCCTATCACAATGAGGCAAGCTTCATCCCCTACCCCTGCTTCCGCATCAAGGCTGAGCAAGGCATCCTTGCACTGGGACTAGGTTCCAAATATCCAGCTCATATTCTAAGGACAGATCCAGCCTGGGCTGTTTTCTTTTTTCTACAGCGTGTACTACAACACACTCATTGATGCCACCCTTATTTATGGTAAACATTTCCACATCTGTTAACTCAGACAATCTTTCACAGTAGCTTTCAGTGCTCAATGTTTAATATAATGTATGTAATCTCTCATGAGAATGTACAGAGGTTTTTCTCCAATGTGATTCTGTAGCAAGTCCAATGGAAACAAATATACACAGCACACCAACCAAATAGCAAAGAATGTAGAAACACTTAAGTTTAATAAAGTATCCTTCTGTACCACAAATGACCATAAAACATAAAATGACAAAAATATACACTAAGGTTCAAAGTCAATAATTATTTAGAACATGGTAAAAATTGTAAGTGAGTTGAATACACAATAGTAGGATGCACCATAACTGAAAAAAGAAAAGGCAAGATTTAAGGTAAGGAATGACTAAAGAGAAAGGAAGCAACAAACATGAATTTCAAAGAAAACAGTGTAAGATTCCACTCAATGGAACAAAAAGCTGCTTCACCAATAAGGAAAGCTAAGTAATATATACAGAGAAAAATTTTAAAAAGGCTTGGTATACTTAGTTATTACAGTGGAGCAGAATAAAAACATAAAAAGCATTCTTTACAGAAAAGACAAGATATTAGATCAGCTTCTCTTTATGCCCCATAGTATTGATGTTTATCATGTGAAGTTTCATCAATTGACATTGGACTCTTCTTTAAACCCTTCTTTAATTATTTCCATTTTGATAGGTTCTGTATCAAGAGTACTCAAGGCCCAGTTATGTTTCAAAATTGCTTTCATTTTAGGTATTTCCTTTCTTGTAACCAGGAACCCGTGATAGCCTTTCCAAGCTTTGCACTCTGTGTTCGGGGGAAGTTCTCACTCATTCCATGTACTTCCTAGCTTCTGTAACTTGTATGACTTATTTCAAAGATGTTCTGAAGAGGAGTTGAATATCGGAGGCAGCAAACAGAATACTGAACACAGTAGTAAAGGATCAGCCTCAGTGCTTTCTATACATACTCTATATGAGGGAAGGAGTTGCAGAAATTGAGCGCCATGTTGGTTAGTTTTAACTGTCAACTTTACATAACCTAAAAGCACCTGAGAAGAGAGGCACAATGCCATGGTGTTGATCCATCATCACACTGACACTTCTGCACTTTTATTATACTATAGCCGATACATGTTCATGCTCCATCTTGTCCTAGAAGAGCAATATTTTTTCCCTCAAGCCTTATTTATTTACTCAAGAAATATGTAATGAATTCTGTGAGATAGTTAAGTGACCTGGGCTCTAATCAAAAAGTAAAATAGGAAATAGTGCCAGGCTTTGTTTTTGTGACGTTTAACTGTACACTGAGCGATTCCACACTCATGCGGTAAATAAAGCTGGGAAGTAGACATTGTGTGACTCCAACGCTATACATTTATCACTGGGGATGAGCCAAGCTGCTAAAACAGAGCTGGGTGTTGCTAAGCTATGAGGTGCAGGTCCACTGGGCGGAAACACTGTGGATATGCTAATATAGTGAGTATCTTAATAGGAGAGAATATGAGAAGGTGAGATGACAAATGATTCCATTTCACCTTTTGAATGTGTAGTAAAAGCAAAGACATATGCATGAATTTCTTCCATTAAATTAATCCTTATTCACTTAACTTGCCATTGATTTTGGTTGTATGACATGGAGGTTGGACAACAATAACTGAATTATGACTGTAAATGTTCACATATATCTTTGAATGGGAATGGTATTTTCTAAGTATTAATAATAGAACATATGGTAAAATGATACTGATGACCTAGGTACATTACATATCACTGCTTCTCCATTTTTAACTTTAATGGTGTGATACTTCATAATAAATGTGCATATTATATGCATAAAAGAATAAAAAGAAAGAAAACATAATTAGTAAATAATAAAACTCCCCAAACTGGCAAAATCTAAGTTACAAAAACAAATAGAACTTTAGGAAAATGCTGGCACAATACTGACAAACAAATTTAGGTACTAAAATCACTACTTGTTTAATCATAGGCTGCAGAGATTACTCAATGGTTAAAACCTTAATTGTTTTGTCTCAATCAGGAAAAGGAAAATGTCATTTATATACATAACTTTTCAATTTGCTATTATTTCTTTTATTTTCTGAGACTATAATATAATTACATCATTTTCTTCTTCCCATACTTTTGAACACTTCCAAAGTCTTTCAAAGTCTTGGACTCTCTTTTTTACTGTTAACATAGGAATATATATAAACATACATATATACATACACACACAAATAATTCTTATCTTGGCTAAAAATAGCCTCTCCAAGAGCTAAAGACTATCTAACAAAAACCCAATATCCTATATTTGAAAAGTCCTCTTTTGAGTTATTCACCATGGTTGTCCAAGAGACTCCTGAAACATTACAGGCTATTGCTTATTGATCATGGTTGTCCCCAGAGGTTGAATGTAGGTCTCTTTTGCTGAATACACAATGTGTTTCAGACACAGGGTCCAAAGCCTTCTGAACTGAATTTATCTGAGTGCCTTCTGTCTGAGGACTAGCTTTCATGGTATCAGGAGTTGCCTAGCAAGGGTCCTGAGGACAGAAGCACCAACATTCCTACTCAGCCATGAAGCCTATAATTTCTTATCATTTTATAAGAAACTGTCATTTAAAAATCCATTTGTACATAAACAAATACACACATATGAAGATATAAATACAATGTAATAAATATAACCAAAGAAAAGGAGGCTGTAAATTTTAGAATAGAGGGCAATGGATGGTATCTGGGAGAGGCTAGAGGTGGAAACAGAGAGCAAAGTGATGGAAGTCTATTTAAATTAAAATCATTTTTGTAAAAGAATTGTGGATGTGCAGAAGAGGTTGTTAGAAGAAGAGAGAAAATGTCCTTCAGTAACACACAGAAAGGTGACTCAGAGGAAATCAAACTTGCTTCATTATTGAATGCAAATTTTAAGACTTTGCTTATTTCTGTCTGAAAATAAAATTAAGTTAATAGAAATCTTTATTAGAGTCAGACTTGGTGGATTGTATCACAGCACATGGAAAACTGGGCAGGAGAACCACTGAAAGATCAAGGGCCACCTGGGAATCAGAATATTATGTTGTCTCAAAATGAAAAAAAATATGATTGTATAGGTTGCAATTTAACATATAGAGAATTTATTAAGCTTGTTCAACATTATATCTAGTGATAAAGAAACATAAGGAAGTGTTAAATTTGGGGGTGTGTCTTGCCTAAGCTGAGTTTCTTTGCCATGCTGTTTCACCACAATGTACTCATGGTTAGCAGAGTTGCTATAGGAACGAATGCAAAGCAGGACAGTGAGCACAAGGGAGAAGAGGCAATCCCCAGGTTTATCATCTGCTTGGAGAAGGTTGCTGTAAGACAATACCCTCTGTGCATTTGTTTTCTAGCTTTGCCACTCCAATAATAATCACTCTATAGGGAGAGTAACCTAAGTGTGGAAATGTCTATGTAGCTCTCAGACTGCTGCATGCATAGTCTCATATCATGGATAAGAGGAAGGTAATGTTATAGGCATATGAAGAATAGAGATGAGGGAAGCTATTCCTGTGGGCACATGAGCAAGTCCTACATGTTTTCTCTGAGGACAAAATACTCACACAATAATCAACATGGGCAAGAATCTTACCATCCATGATAGTGAATGAATACATCAACACCTTCAGGACCCATTCCAACCAAATAGAAAAACTATTACTTGAAATACATGATATTTATTCCTTCACTCCTAATGTGTTCATGAAAGTGTTCATTTAAAAATCACTCATAAATGTAAAAGAAAATTAAGGAAGATTTTTTTAACATCTACATTCTAATATGGGTTTTTAAAAAAGAATATGTAGCTTCTACTTCTTCTACAATTTAACTCTAGGTTTTTGTTTTCTTTTGTTTCATTTCTTTTCAACTGCTGTTGACCTACTGTTCCATGCAACATGTTTGGAAATGTATCATGCTCTCCACATCTCAAGGGTAGAGAAAAATGACCTCAAATGGGTGTGTATTTTTCACAGACAAGAGTATAAAGAGATCAGACCAAGAGTCAGAAAATAAAGAATTCACTTTATTGACATAGTGATTTCAGAGGGATTAAGGATTCTTCGCTGGCAACAATAGTGCTCTGAATCCAATCGACATATCTGCAGATACTGGTGTACACACCAGGGCTATCCTTCAGTGTGCAGCCGTAACCCCAGGAGACGATGCCCTGGAGCTCTCCATTGCAGGGCCACCATTGTCACCCTGTCATGTAGGAATGCATTGTTTAAGGAAGGGGCATGTAGTAAAGGACCACATTTCCTCTGACCTGAAGATACCTTTCTAGCCTCCCCTCTATACTAATGTGTTGAAATGCCATCTATATTAGTCCTCTTCCTTTTTGCACAGAACCACAGGAAAATTCCTGACCCATACAGCTGGGAATTCCACTCTTACTCCTGGGGAAAAAAAAAGGTAATTTATATGAGAAGGGAGCCAACTACATGTCAGGAATCTTTGCCTCTCTCCAGGAAGCCAGTACAGATCCTCTTATTGGTGATTTGTTCAAGGCAGGAGGCTTCACAGTCAGCTTGAGTAGAGAGAAGAAGGGAGAAGACCATTTATCAAGGTGCTGGAAACTAGAGCCCTCAGTCCTATGTCGGTCTTAAGCTAATTAGGAATCCTTATTGAGGACAATAACTGAAGGCAAGAAGATAACGGTAGGCATAGGGTTGCTTGTGGTTATCCTTAATACAGAGTACTGCAAGTCAATAGAAAGATACTCTGTAGGTGATGGTGTTCTGATGCGGTACAAGGGACAAGGCAAGGGATATTCCCATGCAGTAAGAGGGCACTGGGATGGTAGTCTTGTCCACTACTTGCTTTAATCTCATGTTCATCATTCTTTGACAACCCATGGCTAACAGAGCATAACGGGATTAGAATAGTTCTGAAATCTTCTGGAAAATATCCTGGGTATATAGAACTCCATATGCTGACATATTTTTATACTTCGGTCTGTATATTAAGGTCACAATAGAGAGCAGGCCTTATGTGGATACAGGGATCAAATGTCATTTTTAACTTTGATTGTATATTTATAAGTCTTAAACTCACTTTGTCACTTTTACATATATATTAAAGAAATGTCCTTCCTAATACAAAGCAACTGCTCTAGATACATAAGGTTGGAGTTTTAAGACAGCAACCCCCAGTAAAATGAGGTTTTCAGTTTCAAATTGGGAGTATTCTTCTGTAAAGTTAGCCATGGCTGAGGTATTCCCCAAGCTGTTGGGCCTAAACAGAACGTCTCCTGTTTCCTTTCATGGAAGCTCTACATACCTTCAATTTGTAGCCTCTTTGATTGCAAAATAAATGGCAGTAGAAGGGGTAGGACAAAGCTACAGAGAAGCCAGAAAATGTAGAGGCCGAGCTGCTCTGGGAATATACAGTACAATGAAGTATAGATAGGCTGAAAAACCAACTTCGGTGGTGGATTTCATGGCCATTAGGAGAAGGAAGATCAGGACCTGAGTTAAGGCATCAAACTCACCAGCAACTCACACAGGGGCCAAAATTAGGAGTGTACTCATTGTGGCTGATGAAAGTGAGTATTTGGGGTGAACCTGCGTTTATATCCCACTGGAGGAAGAAGGAAGTACTGAGCAGAGGCCCCAACTGCTCTTACACAAGCACACCTGTGGGTTTCCCATTCCCAGGCCATCATTTTCTCTGCTCTATATGTTCATTCTGCGGGTAGATGAGGAACATGGGATGAGGAGACTTTTCTTTTTGCTCTAGATAAGGAGAGCAGCTGATTCCTGAAAGGAGGCGAGGGTGCAAAAACTGCAGAACTTTAGACTGTCATTGCATCTAGACCTCTCAAGGCTGATATAAAGATGTTGGGAGGTAGAGAATGGTCATGAGATAGATATACCCTGACTTCATGGAACCTATTCCATTTTCTTTTGGCGAAGACTTGGTATTAGTAGGTAGGTTGATATTTAGGGACCTAGAGACCCATGATAAGAAAAACATTTTATCTGGATCTGGTAACTGTGGGCTGATGTTTCTTATCTCTAGAACAATCCATCATATGGGCACCATGCCCTCTTTCAAGGAAGAAGGGGGAGGGAGGAGGGGTGGGGAGGTAGTGGGAGGGGACCAGGAGAAGGGGAAGAAAGGTAAAAATTTTATTTCTTTAATTATGTTTTTGAATGGAAAAAATAAAACAAAACAATGTATGGAAAAAAAAAAGAAATGTCATACCCAAGGACTTTAGTAATCAGAATTAGAGTATGAAGTAACATGACAAAGGGAGAAATAGACATGCTTAAGTCTTTCCTTTCCATCAAGGTTCATACATAGCAAGTGATTTGAAGTATGAGGGACAAAGTTTGAGTAGGAGCTTCCTTGATATGTTTCAGAGAATGATCAATACCACAATCTCCTTTCTTCTTTGCCATGACCTTTGACTCTCACTATTCATGCTTTTATGGGTCCAGTTTTAGCACCTTCATGGTTGTATTAGCAATCTGCATTAGTGATTTATACTACCTTATCTTCTAGATTCAGGCAGTTTGAGTAGAAGTTCATAATCCATATTAGATTTGAGGAAGGCCTTGAACAATGGTCAGTCTGATTTCTATTCAGAGAATTGCCTTCTGTAGAGAGATAAGGAGGATGAACAAGAATCAATCTTAAAAATAAAGGAGGATTTTGATATTCTATGTACTTATTTCAGGAATGCTATTATATCAGACTTAGTTAAGAGTAAATGTTCCTGTAGAAGATCTGTAAATGAGTGCTAACAAAGCCACTAAGGTCAGCCTTGAAATTTATTGAAACCTATCCTGCGCAGAGGGTGTGTATTGAAAAGGGATATGTAAAATTACATTTAATTTTATCACATAGTTTGAAGAACAGTCTTGACTTGCTCCTGATTTTAATGGAATTTCTTTGAGTTTCTCTCCATTTAATTTAATGTTGGCTATTACTTTGTTGTTAGATATAATTTATGGGTATTTATTGGTTTTGATCTGAGATTCTTCTATTTCTTCTATTCCTATTATTCCTAGGTTTAATCTTTTTATGATGTCCTAGATTTGCTGGATATTATCTATAATGAGTTTTAGTTCTCAATTTTATTTTGGTCAATGAATCTATTTCTTCTATTATATCTTCAATGCCTAGAATTCTTTCTTCTACCTCTTGAATTCCATTGGTGAAGCTTGCATCTGTAGTTTCTGTTCACTTACCCAGATTTTCCATATCCAGAGTTCCTCAATTTGTGTTTTCTTTATTGCTTCTATTTGGATTTTCATGTCTTAAAAAGTTGGGATTTTTTTTTAGTTGAATAAATACTTATTTTACACTAAAGATCCAAAACCTAGCTGTAAAAACAGATAATGGAGATATATGGTTTACCATCTGAGCATGTGAAAAAAAATTAGTGTTTTAGATGACACAAGTGAATGTGCTGCCAAAAAAAGAAAAAGGAAATATTTTTTCAAATTTAGCTTTCTTTTTGTTGATCCTTTGTGGATTTTACATCATGCATCTCCATCCCATTAATCTCTGCTTCCTTTCCCATTTGCTCTCTACACTTGCAACCCCAACCCAGGGTAAAACAAGATAAATTTTAAAATAAATGAGAAAGAAAAAGAAAAGCCTCATTGTGGAAGTTGTGGTGTGACACAGTGACTCTTAAAGTCCTTTAGTCCATAAATTGTTACCTGCAAATGTTCACTGAATTGAGTCATTGGTCTAGATTTAGGTCTCTGGTTTTTGCTATATCCTCAATACAAAGCCCTCACTGGGTCTCCTCTTGGATATCATGTTTTTATCCTGTTTCATAGAGATGCTGTCACTTTGGATTTCAGGACGAACCACTTCACATGCTCCAGCAGATCACAGATAGGCTGAGTGATGAAGTCAGCCAACTCATAGACCTAGTTCTGGGTCTGGGTGGTTGCTGCACTGCTCAACCCATGAGCTGTCCTTCATCCTCAACACCAGGGTGACTTCTCCATTAATGCCCACCATTGCTAACTCATCCTATGTAGTAAGCAGCAAAGCGAGGGGTTGCTTCTTCTGAACTCATGACCTTGGGGTCAGCTTACCCACACCTACACAACTGAGCCAGCTATGCTGTGTTTCCTAATACAGATGTAGGGGTCACTGTGCCTAGGGCTGCAGCTGGTTGAGAAGATATTCATAAGATACAGGTCTTAGAAAAGTTTATTACTGATAAGATGCAAGCTCTACAACTAATAACTAAGGAAAATAATGCAATTTTGACTGATAAATTACAAGCCTCAGGAAAAATCTTATTAAAACATGTAATAGAGATATCCAGATATAGACAAAGAAATTTAAAGGTTAACCAACCCAACTATTACATTATGAAATTAGGGAGGAAGAGCCCCAAACAACCTTAATTTATTCAATCACCCTACAAGAATAATCGCCAAATGACACATACCTCTTGGTTAGAAGAGGCACTACTTCATCAAACACCATTACCATTCAATCTAAACTGATTTATAAGAATAACAAATGCTTTTCAATCGATCAGATATAATTTGTCAAAAGGGAAACTTCCAAAAGTTAGGTTGGAGCAGGGTTTTGTTTTTGTCTTTCCAAGAAAATGAAGGCATCCAACTAGGGAATCTGAAGACCCGTGGACAAATGAGACAGTTGAAGGAAAAGGACAAATCATCCATAAAAATGTCCCAAGAAAAAAAGTAAATTGGCCTATTGATGTATCACTTTTATACAAGACAAAATTTCAAAAATCTTTTCAAATCTTTCTGCTGTTCTCTACATACATATAATGCAAATGGCCTTTTGTAGTTTTAGTTCAGTTTAAAATTAAAACTAGCTTTGGATTTGGGGCATGGCTCTCTCCTTCTCTAAATTCAATCATGCTTGTTAAAAGAAAATCCAAAATCTCTGCCTCATGTCAGAAGAGCCACTTGATATGGGACAAAAGAAAATCTAAAATTAAGGGACTATTCATTTGTCATTAATCTCATAATTCTTTGGTTTTATCTTGACTCTTTAAAAATTTTCTTAAGTTATGAATACTATGTCAAAGTTTATAAAATTTATGTATATATGTATATATTTAATTTTTGTCATAGTATTAACAGTCATGCAAAATACAAGCTAATTCTATAAAAGGGCTTCATTTATTTTCTTGTACATGATTTCAGGTTTGAGTATCAGGTAATTAGGAATTAAGTTTTTGTTCTCTAGATGTATATAACAAATAATTGTCCTTTCACTTCTTTGATATCTGCTGCATAAGGCATTTAAAATGAGTAAGTTTTCTGCAGTGAACCATGACCATGCCTAAAAGTGACATTTGAAGTCTCCAAAAGGAAGATGGGGTCCCACAGTAATGATTCTACTTGGATTATGGTAACACCACTAAACCAGTAAACATCACCCAAAGATCAGTTTTGGACTACAAACTGCTCAACATTATTTCAGGGAATATACAATCTCACAAAATACTCTCCCCATGACTGGAGATAAGCCCTGTACTTTCCCATTAAACAGAGGCTGAACAACAAATATTACTAGCTCTACTAGTACTTGACGATTATCCCAATTTTTCTAGAGTCCCAAATGGTGCCATCACCCCCAGATAACAGAAAGTAATTCTAAGAACATAAGAGCCGCATTCCCAAGAGGCGTGGTAGGTCGTCTGGTTCTTCCATGGGCTATGTATATTTGTCATCATTTTGGGGGTTGGTGGTGAGTTGAACTTCTGATAGCCTGGGTGGCCTTTTCTCTACCTGAGCATTGCTGCCCATTTTGCATCTGAACTTCTAGATGTGTATATGCATTGCCATTGATCCTCTGGGGTTCAGATGCTGGCCTTTCTTCTATCAGGTTTGGGGCTAGTTGCCCTGTTCTCTGGGGTTCAGGATGCTATTCTAGCCTCAGAGGATCAGGGATATCTTAAGGGGTAGAAGGCTCCCACCAGAGGTATTGCTCTGGGTATGGTGATGAATAGAAGAGGAACAGCTAGAGTTACGCTGAGCAAGCTCAGGCAGAGTAGGGGGGCAGTATTTCTTGGGGTTCAGGATGCTGACCTGGCCTCTGGAGGAAGAGTAGGTTTCCTCCAAATATGTAGACCAGTATATTATGACAAGGAGAGGAGGGGCAGTTATTGGTTATGTATGAGGGTAGGTATGGGTGCAATAGGAAGTGTTCTTACCTGGGCTTCAGGTTCTAAAAATGTTGATGGGCGTGACACAATGGTATTCTATCACTGAAGTTTGAAGTTTAACCATTTGATTTTGTGATCATATTTATCACTTAAGATCAGCTTTCCCCAAGCTATCAAGAATCATAGGCTAAGAAGACTACTATAGATCCCAATTATTACCTCATATTCTAGACTGAGGTGAGTAGGGTAGATTCACCAAACCAGCTGTTTACACTCCATTTGATAGTCTGTGTTTTTTCTGATGATATTCATCCTAACATACAAATTTTTTTGGTGTCTTTATCTAAAATAGTCTCCTAATCTCCATTCAATTCTTGGCATGTCAAATCATTATGTTTCAATTTTGGAAATTGTAATTAATTTCTATGTTTGTATTTCACATTGTTGGTTATAATTTCATGTGAACCTTATATTTATGCTATCATTTGGCAATTCTAGATAACCCAGTGGGCTTTACAGAGTAGAATTAAGGTTTTCAAATTTAAGCAACAACTAATGTAAATGTAGCATGGTAGTCATATTCTAGACTAGCACATTCTAGCAAGAACTTTCTGATTGCCTTGATCTTGTACCCTCCTTTCTCCTGATTTATAAACCAGGAAGATAATAGATAATGTTATCTGATTTTCAAATGTGAAGAATTTATATCTCTGAAGAGATCTTACTTCTTCAAAGCTGTGTGGGAAAGAAAAGTAGAGGTGATATCTAAATCTCTTCCTCCAAAAACTGAGTATGTGTTGTATTATGTTGCTAAAGAATGGAGTGTTTCTGATTTCAATGAAGATGAGTAAACAGCTTAAGAATAAAATTTTTCTCTATCCCCATAGATTAGTATAGTCTCAAGTTCTCATCAAGTTAAATTGTCTTTACAACAGGCAGTGACCACTACAGAAAATCACAATGAATCAAAATGCCCAGTCACATTGGGTATATATACAATATAATCCTGTACCTAAGGCTCAGAGAACATTGCAGAATAGGGGGAGGAATGGCTCTAAGATAAGAGAATTAGGGAGTTTTCTATGAGATTGTGTCTCCTAGTAATGTCAAAAGCTATACCCATGAAGTCTCACTAACATGACTGACCAAATGTTGTCTGAACAAGAACTACACCACAGAACATGCCAAAATAGATGACAAAAACACCCATGAGGACTCATACCTATACAAAGAAATATAAGCAACCAAGGAAAGCTGGAAATGGGAGAAGTGGTCTTCCCTAAGGAAGCGTGCACCAATTGGTTGCCCAGTACTTATGGTCAGCCTGGAAAATATACATACAAGTAATATTATACAGACTGAGTTGATTAAACTCAGAAATATATATGTGCATGTACATATCTTCATACAACTATGAAAGGAGAGACCTTTTAAGGAAAAAAGAGAAAGGAGATACATTGTAAGCATAGTAAATTCTCAAAATAATTAAAAGCAAAAAATAGTTTCCTTATTCTTGAGAACTTCATGCATTTATTAAATAAAATATGATCACATTTAACCACATTTCTCCATTCTAGCTCCCTATGACCCAAAACAGATCTCTCTTACAACTTTATGTATTCCGTTTTGATAATTCATTAAGTCAAATAAGTGCTTTCTTAGTCTGTTTGTCATTAGCATATAGGAAGGCCACTGATATCTAAGTATTAATTTTATACCCTGTTTCTTTGTTTAAACTATTTATCAACTGTAGTAGCTTCCTGGTGAAGTTTTTAGGGTCTTTTATATACACAATTATATCATCTACAAATAAATAGACTTCTTCCCTTTCCGTTTATATCCCCTAGATCTTCTGTTGCCTTACTGCTCTAGTTAAGACTTCATGGACTATACTGAATCAATTCATAGAGAGATTGTCTAACCATGTCTCATTCCTGATTTCATAGGTGATACTTGGAATTTATATCTATTTATTTTATTGATGGCTGTGCACTTGCTGTGTAAATCATATCTATCATTTTTTATTGCTTTTAAATAATACCATTCAAAACTTCCACTTCCTCCCCTCCTCCCATTTCCCTCCCACTCCCGGATTCAGCCTCCCCTTTCCCCCTCCAGTCCTAGGAGAGGGCAGCATATCCTGCCCTGTGTGAAGTCCAGGGCCCTCCCCCCTCCATCCAGGCTCAGGAAGGTCTGCATTCAAATAAACCAGGATCCCAAAAAGCCAGCACTTGCAGTAGAGACAAATCCCAGCTCCACCATCATTGGCCTCTCAATCTACCCCAATTGTCTGCCACTTTCAGAGGGTCCAGCTTGATCACATACTCGTTCAGTCCCAGTCCAGCTGGCTCCGGTGAGCTCCCATTCGATCAGGCACACTGTCTTAGTGGGTGGACCAACCCCTCGCGGAACCGACTTCCTTGCTCATATTCTCCCTCCCTCTGTTACTCAACTGGACCTTGGAAGCTCAGTCCAGTGCTCCAATGTGGGTCCCCATCTCCATCTCCATCTGTCGCCGGACAAAGCTTCTATTGCTGGTGGGAATGTAAACTTGTGCAACCTCTTTGGTAATCAGTGTGGCGGTTTCTCAGAAAACTGGGAGTCAACCTACCTCAGGATCCAGCAATACCACTCTTGGGAATATACCCAAGAGATGCCCGATCATACAACAAAAGCATTTGTTCAACTGTGTTCATAGCAGCATTATTTGTAATAGCCGGAACTGGAAACAACCTAGATGCCCCTCAATGGAAGAATGGATAAAGAAACTGTGGCACATCTACACACTAGAGTACTACTCAGCAGTAAAAAACAATGTCATCTTGAATTTTGCAGGCAAATGGATAGAAGTAGAAAACAATATCCTGAGTGAGATAACCCAGACCCAAAAATACGAATATGGTATGTACTCTCTCATCAGTAGATTCTATCCATAAAGAAAGGACATTGAGCCTATAGTTCGTGATCCTAGAGAAGCTAAGTAATAAGGTGAACCCAAAGAAAAACAGATACAGAGCCTTCTGGAAATTGGAAATGGGATCGCCAGGCAGGAGATGGGAGCACGGGGGTGGTCGTGGAGTGGGAGGAGGGAAAAAGGGGGAAGAGAGGGGAGAGGGGGAGGGTTGGGGAGGGCTTGGGGGAGTGGGATGATTGAGAGGGAAGAGTGACGGATATAGGAACAGGAAAGAGGATGTCTTGGTGGGGGGAGCCATTTTGGGGTTGGCAGGAGGCTTGGCTCTGGAGGGGTTCCCAGGTGTCCACGGGGATGTCCTCAGCTGGGACACTGGGCAGTGGAGGAGAGGGTATCTGAACTGGACTAGTCCAGTAGTCAGTCTAATGACTATCTTGAACATCTCTATCATTTCTAATGGTTTCCCTTATATCCCTAGTCTTTTCAGGACTTTTATCAAGAGGTGATTTTGGAGTTTGGCAAAGACCTTTTCTATGTAAGGATAGGGTTTTGTAATTGAGACTCTTTATGTCGTGCTCTACTTACATTGAATCATCCCTGAATATATTCATCCCTGAAGCAAAGAAGCATACTTAATCATGGTGGATGACTTTTTCAATGCGATTTTTTGATTGTTGCCAAGGGAAATAGGACTGCAATGCTTTCCTTGTTGGGTTTTATGTGGTTAGATAGCAGTGTAATAGTAACCACATAAAAGGAATTGGGCAGTATTCCTTCTGTTTCTGTTATGTAGGTTAACTTGAGGAGTATTGGCATTAACTCTTCTTTTAAAGTGTTCCTCTTCCTGACTTTCTTCTGTTCAAGCCTATTTTTCAGAGATGGTTTCCACTACAAATTCTATTTCATTTTTGAGCTTTTCATGATGATAATTATGTTTCATTTTTTTATTATAAAATTTCATGGCTAAATTTCCTGTTCATCTTGCTCAATTTCTCACCCAAGCTCTGGGTTGATTTTCTCATGTTATTGGTGTGCTTATTCATAAACTCTTTGAAGTCACTCATCATTTTTACAAATAAATGTTCATTTTCTTGGCCTTCTAATTTGATGTCTCTGAGAGCAGGTACTTATGGAGTTGTTAGTGTTTGAAGGAGATATGCTTTGTCTCTCTCTCTCTCTCTCTCTCTCTCTCTCTCTCTCTCCTCCCTCCCTCTCCCTCTCTCTCTCTCTCGCCCCCCTCTCTCTCTCTCGTGTGTGTGTTCCTGGGTTTTTATGTTTCAAATTTCATATTTATTGGGGGTGTGTATCCCTCCTGATTTTTTTTGTGGGACATCTTCTTAAAGAGTAGCTTCCTTTTGCAGTATGACAAAGAAACAAATAACAACCACCACAAAAACACAAACAAACAGAACCTCTTTCACAGCAGCCACACTTCGTTAGTTACTCATTTTATTGCTTCTTCTAAAATATACTAATAAAGCAACTTAAGAGTGGAAGGATGTATTTTCATTCAATGGTTTAGGGTAACCCTGGTGTTGCCTAATACTGTGTTAATAAAATCAACCTTGGGTCAGGAGACAAAGCTAGAAACTAGCTTTCAGGAAGTAGCCATAGAGAGTAGAGAGGAGCCAGAGAGAGATGCACAGGAAGGAATAGTGAGGGACATGGAGTTTTGTGGACTTTTGTGGTTTGGGACATCTGAAAAAACACTCTCTTGCTGAACGTATAGCCAAAAAAGAAAGTCAGCTGTTTGCTTCTTAACCTCTTTGAGTTATCACCTCAACATCTGATTTCTGAGTCTTCACTGAGAAATGGAGCAATACAGACTTAGTAAATAACTACATTTGACAGCAGCAGCAGAGCCAGTGTTGGGGAGATCTTGCCAGGAAATCTTGCCAGGCCATGGCCTGAGAGGCAGGTTGTTGGTAACAGGGACCCTGTGTTGTAGGGAGAGTCTTATTTGTTTCCGGGCTGCTAAGACTCCCAAAATAATCACAAAGAAACTATATTAATTAAATCACTTCTTGGCATATTAGCTCTAGCTTCTTATTGGCTAACTCTTACATATTAATTTAACCTATTTCTATTCATCTGTGTATCACCATGTGGCTGTGGCTTACAAGGTAATATTCTAACTCATCTGTCCCAGAGGTGGCTACATGGTATCCGTAAACTCTGAATTCCTTCTCCCAGCATTCAGTTTAGTTTTCCCCACCTAGCTCTATTCTTTTGTCCTATCACAGGTCAAGACAGTTTCACAGCATACATAGAGAAATCCCACATCACCTTCCCATTTGTGTTTAAGTAAAAAGGAAGGTTTTAACTTTAACATAGGAAAATTACATATAACAAAATAGGCATCAAGGAAGAATTATAGTTACAATATTTAGATCTACCTTATCATTCATCATAACCAAGGAAAACTATAGTAACTATATATTCTTCAACTCCATCAAAGACTTCAGAAGGATAAATATTAAATTAATAAACAGGAAGTGCATTATAAGCAACTTCCAAAACTCTACAACTGACAGAGACATCTTGCTGCCTGGTCAGTCAACCAAAGTTCTTCTGTAATGTTGCGGTCACCCATCTTCAGCCTATTGGCCCATAATATCCAGGAGACTCTTCCATGAAGCAGGAAATTTCAAAGACAGTTACACCTATATTGACAGTTTGTCAGTCACTTTCTTCTGTGTCCTGCAGAATGTCTTGAAGACTCTTTCATGAAGCAGGAACCCCTAAGGACTGTCTCACCTTATTTAGGAAGCTTCAGCATTCATTTCTCTGTGGGTCCTGCATGTCCAGTTCACAGAGCATAACATCAAGTAGTCCAGGTAAAGGCAGTTTCTTGCCAAAATGGGTAACAAACTCCATAAGGAGCCTCTTTAATGCCTATCTTCCTCTTGAAGTAATTGCCAGGACCAGATGTGTCTAATTGTCATGAAAAGTCTTAAGTTATTAAAACATTTTAAATGCCATATTCTGAAGGTCTCTGAAAGATTTGAAGAATACCTATCTGAAATATATTTCTAAATATCTAGAAAACCTAATATCTAATAAGCTTGACTATTATAGATGATTATCTATTAACCTATATCTCTTAATTATACATTACATGAGCTGCACAAACACAATACCTTAGTCAAGAACAGAAATATACATACAACAAATTTGACCTTAAATATGTAATAAACCAAGATCCATACCACTACAAATCTCTATAGTATATCCCCCTTTAAATGTAAACATTTATAAACAATATTTGGGAATTTAGGCATTGTTCTCTCCAAACTGCTTCCTGCTTTTTGTTGGGCAGAGTAATTTTTGGGGGGGTGTTCATGGTGATGTTCTGGGAGATCTTGTTCCATCAAACCACATTAGTCTGAAAGGATTCCACAGGTTCTCATCTTTTGTGGAAATAAAAGCAGAACCCCTTTTCCAAAGCAACATATCCTTAGACCCATATTTTGAAGTCAAGATTGTAGTTCCCTCCAAACTGTTTCCTGCTTTTTGATGAACAAAGTAATTTTGGAGGGTGTTCATAGCAACCTTCCAGGGGTTCTGGGTCCATCAAACCACATTAGTCTGAAATTAATCCACAGGTTCTCATCTTCTGTGGAAACAAAAGCAGAACCTCTTTTCCAAAGCAACAAATTCTTAGACCCAAATTTTAAATTCAAGATACCTTTATGTTGGTTTATCTTAGTAGCCTGCAGAATTAAATATCTCTCTGGAGTTAAAAAAAATTCAAAGAAAACACAATAATATACATAATCCAGACTCTTTGAGTATATTCCATCTTTACTTTTAGAGGTTTTTTATGTCTGAATATGTCCTATAGTATATCTGTAATCCTTTTCTGTCCTGTAGAGTTTTAAAATGGTAAACAGCTTGGACTCAGTGGCCCTGGATGCTGTCTCTGCCTCTCAACACTTTTAAAAATGGTGAAGGTACAATTACCACCAGCTCTGGGACTGCCAGGTAGGAGCTGTGCTCACCACTTTAACTCTGAGAAGGAGCATGAAGCATTTAAACTCTTTTTATCTGAGTAATAGCTAAATCTGCCATGCAGCAGACTGCGCGACCTGGAAATCTCTCTGTGTATGGCAGTAGGAAACCACCATGCTCTCCTGCTTGTATATGCCTAGTAGACCTGCCCAGGCAGGGGGAGGAGGAGGGAGGCACACAAACACCCAGACCCACAAACGCCATTCAAAATCAAGTGTTCTGCCTCCTGAAAGAGTGAGAGCAGCTTGGCTTGTGCTGCTGTTTTGAAACTGCATGCTTTTTTTCTACTACAGCTGAATCAGGAAGACCTTTCTTAAAGGAGCTGCAGCATGCCACCAGCAAGCAGGGCCCATCTGGAAAAAAATGTGGCTAAACTTTGTTTTTTAGTGTCTACAATTCCTTTCCAAGGCTTCTCAGGTTTTATGTGGATTTACCTAGCACATGTTGGAGCACCAATTTTTTTGTAGGGAGAGGCTTATTCATTTCCAGGCTGCCCAGACTCCTAAAATAATCACACAGAAGCTATATTAATTAAATTACTGCTCAGCCTATTAGCTCTAGCTTCTTATTGGCTAGCTCTTACATATTAGTTTAACCCATTTCTATTAATGTGTGTATTGCCACGTGGCTGTGGCTTACTGGGTAAAATTCTGGCTAGTCTGTTCCTGGGCAGTGGCTACATGGAATCTCTAAACTCTGACTTCCTTAGCCTAATTTTTAGTTTAGTTTTCCCCACCTAACTCTATTCTTTTGTCCTATCACAGGCCAAGACAGTTTCTTTATTAACCAATGGTATTCACAGCATACAGAGGGGAATCCCACATCAGTCCTGGGTCATAGATGGTAGTTAAAATATTAGTAGTTTCAGGTGCAACTACTAAAATAATGGAAAACAACATTTGGCATTCCAATGTAGGGCATGCCCACATGAATAAAGAATCCATGCCAGCAGATACTGCCATAGTCAATTGCTGCCCTCATGAGGCTCTGCTGCCATGGGTGAATTTACTTGTGAGGACTCTGGAGGGTGGGAAAGTGCTCAGGAATTGTGAAGGGGACTCTGAGTTAACCAGTGACTTCACCGCTGCTGAAAAACTGAAAGCTCAGCAAATTTGGTGAGACATCTGGGAAACTCTTAAGGAGATACTTAAGTAATACTAAATTACAAATTTTTATCCATTAAGAATGGGAAAACTATGCTACAGGGAGTTATGACTCTTTATTAGATGGCCTGAAAATGGAAAAAATGAATGAGGTGCTAATGGATTTACTGGGATTGACATAATGCCAATTGTAATCACTATCAATATGTTAATAATATTTTATCCTTAAAAAGTGGCTTGATACCTGTGAAAAATATGAAAATTTGGATGATAACAACAAGCCACAGAAAGACGTACAATTGCTCAGACACAACCTTAGAAAGTTTATAGTTGATAAGATACAAGCTTTAGAAAGACTTACTACTGATAAGATAACAAGTATTAGAAAGACATACTAATGAAAGTAAGAAAAATATCCAGACACAGACAGAAGAATTTGTACAGGAACCTACCACACCACTGCATGATCAAACTGTAGTGGGGCAGCCAAAGGTTATTGGAAAACCAACTTTAATTTTTCCAGTTACATTACAAGAAGGACCATCAGACAATAAATACTCACAAGGTCATGCAGAAATTAAATGTTATCCACAATAGTATTAGATTTGACGAGTTTTCAGGAAGCAGTTGTTTCATAAGATATATAATCATTCTATGTGAAACAGACAATGAATTTATGAACAAGTCAGAACACAACTTTCCCCCAAGATGGGAAAGGTTTGGCAACAGCAATATTAGAAGTTGTTTATTAGTTACAATGGCAAAGACGTGTAAGAAAAAGCTTTGAACATAAAACAATGAAATGAGGCTAAAAGAATATTTCCCAAGAGCAGGTTTTAGCTGAAGACCAATATGTTGAATTACAAAGGCAGCTTAAATTTCATGATCACACTTTGGTGCTATGTTATTTGGAGGAGTACAGGGAGAGTAAAATGTAGCCAGGATATATTGTATAAGAAAATAATATATTTTTAATAAAAGGGTGAAATTCCAACACAATACTACACAGATCTTGAAAAGAATATTTACTGTTTTGTATGGACACACAAAAGTACCAGGAGAGCTAACAATCCTGAATCAGAAAAGAATTGCTGCAGGTATCACCTGTGATATCTACTTGTACTACAGATATATACTAATAAAAACGTGGTTATGGAAAAAATAGACAAATTAATGAAGAGAACCAAGTTCAAGACAAGGACATATGTTCACACACTTGTGAACAACTGAATTTTTATGAAGAACTCAGGGATGTATACTGGAAAGAGGACAGCATCTCCAAGAAACGGTGCTGGTCAAACTGGAGGTTGCATGTAAGAAGAATCAAACTAGATCCATACTTATCATTGCACCCAAAACGCAACTCCTAACTTGCTAGTACAGGCAATAAGAACAACACTTAATAAGTGTGACATCACAAAAATGAAACTTCTGTAAGGCAAAGAACACCACCATTCAGACAAAGTAGCAGTCTACACAATGGGAAAATATTTTTAACAACTACAGGTCTGATATAGGTCTACTATCAAAAATATATGAAGAACACAATTAAGTAAGCATCAGAAAAATAAACAACTCAATTAAAATATTTGGTATGGATAGACACAAAATTCTCAAAAGAAACACAATGGCTGTGAAACACTTAAAGAAATGTTCTAAATCCTTAGTTATCAGGTAAATGCAAATCAAAACTACATTGAGATTTATTTTTATACTGGTCAGAATAGCAAAATCAGTAAAGCAAAACACAGTTCATAATGGCGAGAATGTGGGGTAAAGGGTACACTCACCAAATGCTAGTGGAAGTGCAAACAGTTACTACAAAAATCAGCATGACACTTCCTCTGAAAAGTGTAAATTAATCTACATCAAGATCCAGCTCCATCATTCTTAGACATATATCAAAATGATGGTTCATCCTAATACAGAATGATTTGTTCAGCAATGTACATTGCTGTGCTATTCATAATCATGAAAATTAGAAACAGCATAAATATCTATCAATAGATTCATGGATAAAGAAAATATGGCACATTTACACAATGAAATATTACCCAGATGCTTAAAATTTCACAAAATTTGCAGGGAAATGGATGGAGAAAAATTGTGAGTGATATAACCCAGAATAGAAAAGATAAAGATAACATGTATTTGCTTATATGGGAATGTTTGTTGTTACTTTGATAATAAAGCTATAACCTATCTAATCCCAGGAGTTAGATATAGAGTAAGGATGGGGGAATGAGATGTATCTCCCTAGTTAGAGGGGGAACTGGAACAGGTGGATCAAACAGTGAGGGAGGTAACACAGGAAAGATAGGTAAAACTAAGCCATTTGAATGGTCATATGGGAAACAATACAATAAAAGCTACCTAAACTACATACAATTATGAAGGTGATCGAAATAAAACTGTCAAATAGTGGGGAAGACAGAGTTTCATATGTCAACTCATTATTATTCAGTGTCAGGAATGGGTTCCATACATGTAGCTGAATTGTTGGCAAAAGAAAGCCTTTGGGTCCATCAAAAAAAAGTAGATTATTGTCATGACTTTTGGTTGCTCTCCACAAACTAGTGATAAGGCCACACTACTGAAGTCAACTGTACTTCACAACTATTTTAACACTGAAATTCAAGCTGGTGCTTAGGTAGAACCTTCACACATATGAACTAATGCTAATGTTATTGAAAGGTACTCTGCATACTATCAGAGGCAAGCAATAACACCGATCCAGCTTCAAAACCTTGATATGCTATGATGACCTGCCTGCAAGATGAGCTAATGAAATAGCAATACAAAACCTGTGGGAGTAACCAATCAAAAGGTTTGGATTTAAAGCCCGCTCCATGAGCTGTAACCCATTCCTTTTTGCTAAGGAAACATAGTAATAACATAACTCCTAAATACATTCAGCTATAGTCATGGATGGAAGCCTAGTTCATATGATCAGAGAAGTTTTCTATTGCAGCAGAAGAGAAAAAATACAGAGACCCACACGGGTGATCTATAGAAAGGAAGAGACCTTGGGACAATCAGTCCTATTTGAAATATCTACTGAAATCCCTCCCCTCAGAACTCAGGGAGCCTTGTGGAAGAGAAAGATAATAGGAGTCAGAGGGAATACAGGACACAGGGAAACAGGGCATTATAAATACAGTAGGATTATTGCACATATAAACTTACAGAGACTGCTGGAGTGTGCACAAGGCTTGCAAATGCCTGTGCCAGATGAGATCCCAGTGTGAGATTGGAAATGGACACAGACCCCATTCCAAATCCTGAAACCTCCAATTAATAAACAATTGCTACTGAAAAATTAATTTTCTACAGTGGAGTCTCACTGAGTAAACAAACCACTCATAGCCGCACAGTCCCTGCCTGCCAGTATATGACTAATACAGAATAAAGGCAAGGGCATCTTAGAGGCTTTAAATTTCCTTTGATTCATGATGTTTTGTCCCAGCTTTGCTTTTCTGTAATCTTATAGGTCCTTGGCATTTATATCACGGATCAAAGTTTTCTGTTCTTACAGATTCCTGTGTACATGAACATATGTTTCTTTGCCTCTTTATATGTTTCTTGTGTTTATCTTTGCCTCTTTTTCTTCTGTTGTTTTGTTTACTTTTTCCTCTTCTGTTTTTTAAACTATTTTATTATGATTCTTCAGATGCCTGTATACTTTGTATAAACAAACAACCAAAAAAGGAAATAGATTCAATGGGAGGGAAGGTACGAAGGATCGCTAAGGAGTTGTGAAAGGAAAACTCTACTGTAAATTTCATGTATAAAAAACTACTATATGCAGAAAAAGAGAAAATACATTTAAATGTCTCAAAGTCAACAACCATACACCAATGACAAAAGAAGAGAAAGTAATAAAAACATTGAAGCAAATAATTAATTCGTGTATAGAAAATTTGGACGTGAACAACATAAATGAAGAACACACAGAAATGGAAACATGAAAGCAATGCTAGCCTATATTAAATAATATAAAATGAAGGAGAGGAAAAAGTGAATAAGAAAGAAAATGTTTTAAGATATAAATAACTCTGTTCAAGGAACAAAAGAAGAAAGCAAAACAAGTGCTTTAAAAAATTAAATGATATTCTATACTATCGTAATATAGAAACATAAAAAATTAAAAGCAAAACAAAAACCAGGCTTTAAAGAAATAAAATGCAATTATTATGAGCTTCTCTTTGGGCCCTTTAGTACTGATGTTTGACAGGTAAGGCCTCAGCACCTGATGCTGGAATCTTCTGTGTTGATTGCCATTTGGGCAGGTGCTGTGTCCAGAATGATAAAGAGCAGGTTATCTCTCCACATTGCATTACTATGAGTTTTCTTTCTTTGTGAATTAGAAATGGCTGCTGGACTTGCTCAACTTCACAAACTATAGCTTGGGAAAGTATTCACTTGTACCCGAGACTCCCTAGCTTCTAAAACTCGGGTAACTAATATCCAAGCTTCACTGTAACTTCTGATCCTGAACTCCCCAACTGATGGACCGAAAAATGGGGTTGTAAAGTAAGCTATTCTTGCTTCCCCTAATAGGTTTGTTTGGTTGTTTGGGTTTGGTCAGCATGTTATATTTCAGAACTGAAATTAAACCAGAATAAATGCTGTTGTAGATACTGTCTTGAACAGATTGACATGTAAATAAGATGCTGGTGCAATTTCTCTTTTTTTATAGAGAATGTTGTTCTTTCCAAATTCCTTTCAGATGCTCTTCATTTGCTTAAACACACAAATTTGTGTTATTTTTCTATTTCTTCTTTAAAAAAACAACACTGGATTCCTAAGGAACCCAGACTGTTGTCAAGATTAGATGAAGCTTCCCACAAACTAATGGCAAGATACCACTGCTGAGGATAACACTTTACACAATTCATTGAACATGGAGAAGTTTATTAGTCCATAAGTGCTGGCCTCTTTGGTAAAGGAAGGTACAGTGCATAACACAAAAAAAACCCAGCTTCAGATGATTCAATCCACACTGGAGGCAAATGTATCAGTTTGTACCTGCAAAATATACCATAACAATAATGTCACATGGCTTGTTTGAAAACTTGTCTGGAGTTTTGCCTGTTCACTTACTGCTGTTATATACAACCTACTTTGGGATACAGGATGCACTTCATAACACTCAAGTGAAGAGAAAAATGACCTCAAGCAGAAACAAGCTTCAATTCCAATGGCATAAAGAGATCATGAAGAAACACAGGTAGTGAGGAAAAATTTATTGACATAGTGACTGCAGATTGATCGGGATCTCTAGTTGGCAGCAATAGTCTCCTGAATTCAGTCCACATAGTTGCAGACCTTGGTGTACACGCCAGGATTATCTGGCAAGACACAGCCCACACCCCAGGAGACGACGCTCTGGAGCTATCTGTTGCAGACCAGAGGACCACCAGAGTCACCCTAGAAAGGAGGAACACAGTACATAGAAAAGGGCATGTGAAAGAAAGCTGTGTATATTCTGAACTCGATCAATATGTTTCTTCTCACTTTACCCATTTCTTATTCTCCGTAACCTATCTGTTATCCTCACTGTGTTGACATCCAGAGTGGACCTACTCATTCCCCATAGTCCATCACAGGAAACTTGCTGCCTACAACCACTCTGCTTTGAAGCACCACTCCCAAAAAGTGAGAGGTCTGAAGAAGTGAAAGGTGTCACTCGCTGGGCAGAAATCCTTGCTCCCTCAAGGAATCCAACACAAACCATGTTATCAGTGATCTTTCCGGGACAGGAGGCTTCACACTCAGCCTGAGAGAGCAGTGGAGCGTCTAGGCACTGGAGCAGGTCTGGTTCATTGTCTGTGAGGAAAGGAAAACAATGAAGATTACTCTCCCCAGACACCAATCCAAGTGTGAAACAACTGGAAAGCAATGGAGTGTGCCTTATGACACTATGACCCATTTGGAAACTGTGGCTTTTCAATTCCACAATATTCACTGCTGATATCTTTCCTGAAAGAGTAAGAACATATTCTGCATGTGCCTGGACAGCATTCTGGGGATCAGTGCATTTGTTGTACACATTTCTCTTGAATTTGTTCTAGAAGCTGTATGTACTGTGTATGAATCTGCAGTCTAAAAGCCACTGGGATAATTCCAGAGATGTGGGAGATTGCAGAGGGCATAAAAATAGAAATAGTAGGTGACTGGTTCTACTCACCACCAAAGCTGAGGGTGTTGCCCCATCCAGATATGAGGTACTGTGTGCCAGCAGGTGCACAGGAGGTGGGCAGTGATACAGTGGCCACTCGGGCATTGAGGGTCACAGCGGACGAGAGCTTGATCAGCATGATGTCATTGTTCAGGGTCTTCCTCACAAAGTCGGGGTGCTTGATGATCTTGGCAGCACTGATGAACTGCTCATTGCCCTCAAGGACACTGATGTTGTGTCCTCCCAGCCTCACTTGGATGCGGCTATGGAAAGAGAGGCCTGCAAGACTCTTCTCCTCTATGACTCTAGATATCACAGGTTTCTAAGCTCCTCACTCTTTGTAGCTCTGAAGTCTGTGTAATATTGTGTCTCATTGTCATGAGAGAAGAATCAGGATGGTAGAAAGGATGTTGTTTGGCTCACTCTCCCATTCTTATTCAGAGAGATAAGGATGGCGTATAGGGGCTGAGGTGAACGGCTGCTGGTATAGACTGCTCCTCATTCTAAAATACCAAAACATCTAGGGCTAAGGTGCTAAGGAGTTATTTAAAGCCCTCTTTATTCACTGTGTCCTTGTTAACTACACACAGGAACGTTTAATCATTATTTCCTTCTGAAAGGACAGTTGTACTGTTTCATTTCAACCAGACTGGTCAAAATGTGGTATCTGAACCTTCATGGTATGATTTAGAGAACTTGTGTGGAGTTCTTCCCAACTCCAAATCTAATGAGTCACAGTATAGATTATGAGGCTGTGAACTCAGTGTTGTATTAACTCCTTTCTATCTTTCTCACTGAATTGAGAGCCTATTGTGGGGACAGTGTTATTCATGGTCTGTGATGGTATAAAAACTACAGAATAAAATGAAGGATAAAGCCATATTCAACTGTATTTTAGAAAACTCTGATTATCATTTCTTGAGATCAGACCCAAGTAGAAGTTTGAAAATCTTTGTCAGCTTCTTCATAGGTTTGTAAGAGGAGAATATAAGCCTTTTTTACTTTCAAGATGCAGTCTTTTTTCTATTTTAAATGTGTGTGTGTGTGTGTGTGTGTGTGTGTGTGTGTGTGTGTGGTGTTGAAGTGTTCTAGTATGTGTCAGTTTTCATCCAAAGACTGTGAACATCAGATGCTTACAGCACTTTCTTTCCCATCTTTCAAGTTCTCCTACAACTTCACTACTTGCTCATATACATATCTGTTGTAAAGATACCTCACTTTTTGAGCAATATATACAAGAAACCTCATTTACAACTTGTAACAATGAGCCGCAGACACCACCCATTGGTCATTGATGAGGGAGCCTCCACAGAAGTGGTAGCCAGCATTTAGGGGCACCTGGTATGGAATGGAATTCTTCTGGGAGGTGTAGCCTCCGACAATTTTGTCATCATCAACAGGAAAAGCAACTTGAGTGGAGATAGAAAATAAGAATAAGACAATTCATCAGGGTGCTTGAGAGCGAATCCATTGGCTCTATGGTAGCTTAAACCCTTAGGATTTCTTACTAAGCCCAATGACTGTGGGAAAACTGGGATCACTCTGTCTTCAATAGGTAACATAGATTATAAGGTTTCCCAGTATTGCGGCTCGGCAGGAGAGATAGGTAGTTCTTACAAGAATCAAATCTCTTCTCAGGAACAGTGTTGGGACAGCAGGAACTACCTAAGAACACACTGAGTCAGATCCCACTAGAAGCCAGTTTTGCCCATGGCCTACTTTACTTTTCTATTACTTATTTGTTCCACTTGAATGTTGACCTTTTTAGAGTCTCAGCAGGGAAAGCAACTAGACAGGAGATGGAAAGAAGAATAGAATTCATCATGCTTTTGGAGAGTGGATTGTTCAGTACCATATCACCTTCGCACTTTTTTAGTATTACTTTCTGAACAGAATGACTAAGAAAAAACAGGAAAAGCGCTGTCCCTAGTAGTCAGCACTGCCATGGGAAAGGTATACAGGACAGGCAAGTAGATCCTGGTGTGCTCAGAACTATTCAGAGTGCCAGGAAAAGGACAGAAGGAATAAGCAAAGAACACACTTCGTGGGATCAGATTATTTGTCAATTACCTAACACATTGCTTACTTCCCTCTGTAAATCATCAATAACCATGTATTCCCCGTGAGGTTGCGGCTGCTGAATAGGTTTCCCGGTTCATTTTATCCACCCTTAGTTTTGCCTCCCATTCTGCCTTGATAATCAAGGTCCTTAATTCAACAAACGATATTGTAAAGAATGCATCAAAGGAAACTGAATTTTACTGAAGCTTGTGAGGTTACAAACATGTTGAAAATAGATGCTAGAGAAGGAACATGAACATCAGAATTAATATAACAGAGGTAGCAGTGAAGGAGGAGTCCATATTTTATAATTAATTAGAAAGGTGGAACCAGACATGGCATAAAACTTATCAACAGCTCCCAAAAGGGCCAGGATCTGGAGAGCATTCATGATGGCAGAAGGTAGTGAGTGCTATGTATGCCTGAGGAGGGAGAACTCTACTTGTTGAGATGGGGGTGTGATGTCATTGATTCTTACTGAGCAAACACAACTATATTTTCCATTTCTTGGATTCTTATGTCAACCACTTTTGGATTTCTTAGCAGTAGGAGACCTACAAGTGTCAAGAAAAAATTTATTCTCAGGGAAGATGGAAGGAAACAGCTGATCCTTGAAAGAACGCTGGAATGGGGGAAACAGTGTCAGTCAAGCACTTGTCTACACAGCTCTGCTGTACTATATTAAATTCAAGAGTGTTAGAAAAGAAAGACTCTATGGGATGCTTAGAAGTACCTAGACAGATACTGCAAGACAATCAACAGAATCAATTAACTTGGACTCATAAGGGCACACAAAGACTGAACAGACAACCAGGGAGTCTGCATGTGACTTACCTATGCCCTCTGCATATATGCTATACTTATGTACTTGGTCTTCTTGTGGGCCACATTTCAGTTGGAGTAGGGGCTGAATCTTTCCATTTTGGGGAACCCATATCCTCATACTGGTATATGTCATCAAGAATTCAATTAGAATACCATGATTTGTTGATTTCCTTGTGAGGCCTGCCCTCCACTGAACAGAAACTGAGGAGACTTGGATGGAGACAGTGGTGCAAAGAGGAGATGGTATGGGAGGAATAGGGAAGAGAGGAGGCAGGGAAAACAGCTGTAGGGTGGGTGGTTAAACAAACAAACAAATAAATAAATGATTGAAAATAAAGAAATACCTTGATGAATGTATGTTGCTTTTAGTAACTTTGAAGAAGCCCTGGTTCTGATAGATAATGAGACTTTTTGAACATCCCTAACTGAAATGTTTATCAGTGATACGTAAATTGATATCATCTTGGCTATTCCCTTTAAAAATTAGAAGAACTAAAGGATTTCAATGGAACGCAATGGAACATTAATGATGTGAAGAAGGAAGGTCCAGAGTTACTAAGAAGATGGGCTTTTAGAGAATACACTTTCAATCCAGTTTCAGGGATTTTAGACACGTTGGATGAGAATGATGATGGTGGAGCAGGAAATGGCTTACTTTGTAGAGCAGTAGAGAACTACGAGAATATGATGATCAAATTCTGCCACAATTTCAAGATATTTGTATCTCATTCTCAAGTCATATTGAAGCTACCCAGGAACCTTGAGAGCATACAGACAATGCCATGGGTATATACCATGATTATCCATATTGCCCTGGATAACTATCTTTACAAAACTGCCCTGTTTCCTAGGTCAAACTGCCTGTGTTAGAATTCTCTACTCACTTTGAAGGATAGAATGACTTTGGGTAATGATGAACATGATTTCTGCACAGGAATGAAGTACAGTTAAAAAAATAGTAGGATTATGGATGTTTCTATTATATATGTAACAAGAATATAATGCTGTTCTCTGTCATTGATGACTCTTCTTTTATTGAATCCAGATTTTTTTGTAACTTAAATCATCCCTAAGTTACAGTTTCCATTTTGCTACAATATAAACCTGCCATAAGGTTGCAGTGCCTCACTATGTCTCTGATTGTGTCTATTTATAAGAGCCAACTGCAAGGTCCTTCATAGCAATTTTTCCTCTCCAGTGACCCCCATATATAAGAACTATATATTTGAGGTGAGATCAAATTTGTATTCTGGACTACCGTAATGTAGCCGAAGCTTAACTATAATAGTGGCAATTGAAACGGAAGGGGCAAAATACCTGGAAGGTGGAGGAATTGGCAATCAGAAGAAATTTAGGAAATGCCAACGCAAGCTTCATAGCATGTGTTGTTGTCTTATTACTAAAATGGCTGGGTCAGCTTCACTCCCCGACAACCACATAGAGTCTTCTTCTATGAATCCCGTTTCTCATTTATCTCCTCCTGGGTCAGTCCTCAGTGGAAAGACGGTCATGTTGCCATGTTAGTAAGAATTTCAGACTATTCACATACTTTCACCTTTTACATACATATTAGTGTTGCTGTGAGCTGTCCAGAAATAAAAGTCTAGATGGATTCTTCTCCACCTGAGAAATTACGTAAATCCAAATGCTGCTCAAAGGCCATAGAAAGATATGGAAATTGTTGCACCATGTGAGACCGGCTGCAGGTGGCAGCTAAATGGTTTGCTGACCATCAAAGCAGAGGTTACAATGGAACAAACTACACACTCATTTTCCTTTAGGCATTTGTCTTCCTAGAAAAAAAAAAAAACAAAAAAACAGAATTTTCAGTTTCCTTAACAGTGCACTGTTTTGCCACACTGTGCAAAGGGGACTATCCAAGGCCAGAGGTGTTTCTACACTTGGAGTGTGAAGTCCGCATTACTCCCAGCATGTTCTTATGGAGTAGAGTTTCCCTGGGTTCCTCTGTAGGAGGAAAAGTGGTTTATAGATTCCACATGGTTGTATTCATAGTTCAATTAATCTCAAATTTTATCAGATCACCTCTTAATCATCCTTCCTTATTTCATGTATCTTTTACTACTCTATACTCCCACTTTGCTATGCCTACATCGCAAATATGATTCTCTTTAATCTCAACTATTTTGTTCTATTGTTTTTCCCAAACTACTGCTTCTTCCATGTCACACTGTCATGTAATCCAAAAATGTGATTATTTATTATGACATACACTATTTCTGTCTGTATAATGAAGAATTCTATTTGTTTTCTTGGCAGAAACAAACACGTTAGGTAAAATCCCTTATTCCAAGGTGGGAATAAGGAATCAGCTAATTTGGTTTGATCTTCTTTTCCTATCCTACTTGCTACTCCTCACTTTGAATGTGTACATCACATTCAATGTTCCTGATGTGGGTAGATTCATTTGGAGATTTTATTTATTCCTCTGCTTTATTCCAGTCTAAAAGCAAACGAGAACTCTCTGGGTTTTGAACTGTCAAGAGTCATTTGGGTTCCCATTTCAGACGGTGAAATTTAAACTCTTTCTTGCTTGGATAAGTCATTGAGTGATTCCTTGTTTTGATAGTTTAGAAAACCAACCTGTGATCTAGACCATGTCTTGTACTGTCAACCACTTCAAAGGATAAGAAGAAGTGCGATTTTGCTTTTTGTCTGATTGCTCCTACACTCCATGACAAGTTTGTATAACCTAAATCCTAAAATATCCTGAGACATTGATTCACTGGTATTGGAATCTACTTCTTGGGAATACAACATAGACTGAAACTAGCAGCTCTCTCAGAATTCTCTAGGATCAATAAATACCACATTTGGAATGCTGTATCAGCCGCCATCATAGAATGAACAACTCAGAAATCTTGGATAATCTTCTTGAGACAGCCACTGTTGAACTTTCTGGAACACAGCCTGTAAGCCAGTCAGAAAATCCCCTTTTAGCATTTATTTATCGGTTCTATCATTTCTCTTCCATTACAGACCCTGAATAGTCCACTCCATGAGGTGGAACCCATACCTGGCAGTACTAAAGTGTCCGAGAACCTGAGACTGGATAGTCACTCCCTTTGACAGTTTGCTATACTCATAGAGACAAACCTATAAAATTTCATCAGAGAATCTTCTTCTTGTAGTAGATAATAATTGGCACAGATACCTACAAGTGGACAATGTGTAGAGTTGAGAAAATTTTAGAGTTCTCAGTTCTAAATGGGATGTCTTCATCAAATCTCTCACTCTAAGGCTCCTGAATCTATGCATAAGAGGAGTAAAACAGATTTGAAGCATCAGAAGTGGTGGATGACATCAAGGTATCAGTAAATTCCAGATACAACAGGAGTAATGCACATAGAGATTCAGAGAGCCTATAATAGCATCACAAGACCTGTACAGGACTGACCGCTTCCCCAAATTGAGAGGTGGTCCCAACTCTATGCAAGAAGCCTTTTTGCACTTGATGCATTTGAAAGGAAAAATTAGTTTTCTCCACTGGAGCATCACAGGGTATATCATCCACACATTAGGGAAGGCCACATGCCTTTGTGAGTTGATAATATAATGCATTATAGTATATTATCAACTATATGAGTTGATCCATAGAAAATGTTCTTTATGCTTTCTTATATGCTTTTTTAATCAGTTGGTTTTTCTCATAGTATTGGCTTTCTTTTTCATTTTTGTTTTATATTTTTGAGAGAACAAGAAAGAACATGAAATTAGTTGTGTAGGGGTGTGGTAATAATATGTAAGGAGAAATATTATAAGCGTATATTGCATGAACATTCATATAAAAATGTTTTCATGAGGGGGATTAATATAAAAATTGAATATTCTTTGCAATGAAAGACTAGACGAAGAAATTCAGTCATGAGTTACATATTGTGAGAGAGCATTCATCTTGGTAGTACAAAGCTGAATAAATCAAACAAAATATAGTCGGCAGCGTTACTAATGGAGTAGACAAGCTGAAGGAAAGAATTCCAGATGTTTGAGAAAATGTTGAGAAATTATTATGCCTAGAGAGTAATGATAAAAACAATTATTTATGACACTAATGTCCAGGAGAACTGGATAAAAGGTCAATCAAGCAAGTGTGTGATACCTACCTGACCTCTCTTCTCTAAGGGGTTAGCTACTCTGTTGCTACTTTCCTTTAGCCCTGAGAGACAATGATAAAGTTTGGGTACTATCTTATTTTTATCACCTTACCAAATTTCTTTTCATTTTTTAACCTAAACTGTTACTATTAGTGTACCGTGTTGTGGAGTTTACTCTGACATATTCAAGCATGTATATCATTGTCCACTTTTTTATTGATCCTCTCCATTATAGTCTTTTACCTTCTTACCATAATCCCTCGATCTTCATCTTCCCAACCTTCTCCATTCTACTTTCTTTGATAGGTCCATCTTATGAGTGAACAGTGCAATATCTGCGTGTTTGAGACTTGTGCTTGTTTTTCTTCACAGGAAATGTCCAGTTCCATCCCTGTTTCCTGTAATATTTGTCTACTACTGAAGATGCAGTTAACAGTAATACAACAATGAAATTAAAGTGGTGGGAAAAGATAAAGGAAAAGGAAACTGATGAGGATAAATAAGACAAGAGAATGAGGAAAAGAATAAGAGGGAAAATATGTGATGAATAAAGAAAGGATATGAAAATCCAAATATAAAATAAAGTCATGTGAGTAAAATTAGATGCCAGTAGAATAAAGAATATCAAGCCCAAATGTTTTAAGATAAAACAAGTGCTACAAATAATGCCAAAATGAAAAGTTTTAGAGTAAGAATAAGACAAAGGAAAACTAAAAGAAAAACAAAATCTCATATATGTTTCCTCATGGATCTTCTAATATTATAACTCACTTTGTTGGAAGGAGAGTGTTAAATATCATGGGATTTTGTTACTGTACTTCCTTCCCATTACTGGCATATTGGCTAGTGTTTTTGGTATAATGTTGGTTTCCATGTCATGGTTATATTGTCATTATCAAGTCTGTATTTATTTTAGAGCTGTCTTTTCTTTGCCTACACATTTCTACTCATGGACCAGGGACTTTGGTCCTTTGTCAGCTGGGAAGTTTCTTATTCTTATTAGAGGCATACTTATTTACACAAAGTGGTACAAAAATCCAAGCCAAGTGGATCTTGTTCGACTTCTCTCAAAAGTAGTAATGATTCTAGACTTAAGAGTAATGGGGGAGAAAGGCTTAGCTAAAATCTTGGCAATTGGGTTTGAGGGGGTAAGCTGGCTGGAAGGTGGAGGATTGGAACTCAGAAGAAACTATAGGCAAAGCCATCATGGGATTCATGGCATTTGTTGTGGTCCTGTAACTGGCATGGCTGGGTGAGCCTCACACATGAAGACCCATTCGGAGTTGTCATTTCTGCATTCTGCTCTCTTTCGTCTCCTCCTGGGCTCATACATAAGTGGAAGGACTGGCATGTTGTCATGTCGGTCAGGTTGGTCCAACTATTCAGATACTTTCACTTTTCAAAAAGGAATGTTAGTGGGAGAAGTTTAGAAAGGATTGATTTGGAGGTGTTCTTTTTCACCTGAGAAGGTATCTAAAACTGGCATGCTGCTCCAAGGCCGAAGAGGAAACCCAAATGACTGAGATGAACTTAAAGAAATGTTCTATATCCTTAATCAACAGGGAAACGCAATTCAAAACTACTTTGAGATTTAGTTAAATGACAGTCAGAATTACCAAATCGGTAAGTCAAATTGCATCTCATGCAGAGGTAAAAGTTTCCGTCATACATTGCCAGTGGAAGTTCAAATTCATCCAGTCCTTCTGGGGATAATCATGGCACTTCCTCAGGAATGTGGGAATTGATCTACATCAACATTCAACTTCACCATTCTAGGACACATACCAAAAGGCTGGTATATCCCAGTACAGATTCCTTTGTTCAATCATGTTCATTAGTGTTCTATTCATAAGAGTGAAAACTAGAAACAGCCTAGGTGATAATCCACAGACTCATGATAAAGAAAGTATGGCACATTTTCAATACAGGATATTATTCAGCAATTAAGTGACACAAAATTTGCATACAAATAGATAGAAAAACTTGTGAGAGAGGAAACACAGACTGAAAAAGTAAAATAGGGCATGTTTGTCCACTTGTTAGTCACTTGCAAATGAAAACTTAGTCTTCTCCAGTGGAGTCTCACTAGTATCCACCACTCTCACATGTGATCAACACAAAAGGAAATCAATTACCTTCTAAGAGGTTTAGAAGTTTATTTGATCATATTGTTAGGTTGCCCCTTTTAATCTGTAATCTTTTTTATTTACAATAATTAACTTTTCTCATTTAACATACCAATCCCAGTTCCCAATTCCTCCAATCCTCCCATTCCTTCCACTTTCCCCCCACACCACTCCCATCCGTTACTTAGAGTTAATAAAGATTCCTGTGGGGAGTCAACAAGGTCTTAACATATAGCTTTGAAGAAGGACCAAAGCCCTTCCTACACTATGCAGGTTGAGAAAAGAATCCCTCCAAACAGAATGGGTTCCAAAAATCCAGTACAAGTAGTAGGGATAAATCCTGGTACCACTACCAGTTATCCAACAATCTTCCCCATCATTCAACTGTCACCCACACTCAGAGGGCCTAGTTTGGTCCTACCCTGGTTTCTTCCCTCTGGAGTTGGCAGGCTCCCATTAGCTCAGGTAAGCTGTTTCCTTGGGTGTGCCCATGATGGTCTTGACCTCTTTGCTCTTATTCTCACTCCTCCCACTCTTCAACTGGACTTTGGGAGCTCAGCACAGTGGTCTGCTGTGAATCTCTGCCTCTGCTTTAACCAGTTACTGCTTGACGATTCTATGATGACATTTAAGATAGTCATCAATCTGACTGAATAGGGTGAGGCCAGATTGGGCACCTTCTCCAGTATTGCTTAGGGTCTTAGCTGGGGTTATCCTTGTGGATTCCTGGGAATTTCACTAGTGCCAGGTTTTTTGCTAGCCCCATTATGGCCCCTCATCAAGATATCTCTTTCCTTGTTCTCTGTCTCTGTCCTTCATACATCTTGACTATCCTGTTCCCTCCAGTTCTCCTATTCCCTCCCCTTCTTTCCTACTCCACTTCTGCATTCCCTTCTCCCTCCCCTCCACCCAAATGCTCCCAATTTTCTCAGGATATTTTGGCTATTTGCACTTCCCAGGGGAATATATATATTTCTCTTAGGGTTCTCATTGTTACTTAGCTACACTGAGGACGTGGACTATAGGCTCGGGATCCTTCACTTAACAGCTACAATTCACTTATCTCTCTGGGTCTGGGTTACCTCACTCAGGATGGTTTTTTTCTAAATCCATACATTTGCATGCAAATTTCAAGATGCCTTTTTTTTTAACCACTGAGTCGTACTCCACTGTGTAAATGTACCACATTTTACCAGTTCTTCAGTTGAGGGTCATATAGGTTGTCTCCAGTTTCTGGCTAATATAAATAATGCTGCTATGAACATAGTTGAACAAATGTCCATATAGTATGACTGAGCATCCTTTGGGTATATGCCCAAGAGTGGTATTGCTGGGTCCTGAGGTAGGTCGATTCCCAATTTTCTGAGAAGCCATCATACTGATTTCCAGAGTGGTTGTACAAGTTTGCATTCCCACCAGCAATGGAGAAGTTTTCCGCTTACTCTGCATCCTCTCTAGCGTAATTTACCGTTGGTGTTTTTTATCTTAACCATTCTGACAAGTATATGATGGTATCTCAGAATCATTTTGATTTGCATTTTTCTGACGGCTAAGAACACTGAACATTTTCTTAAATGTCTTTCTGTCATTTGAGATTCTTCTGTTGAGAATTCTCTGTTTAAATCTGTACACTATTTTAAAATTGGATTATGGGTATTTTGATGTCTAATTTCTTAAGTTCTTTATATATTTTGGAGATTAGTCCTCTGCCAGATGTGGGGTTGGTGAAGATCTTTTCCCATTCAGTGAACTACCTTTTTGTCTTATTGACTGTGTCATTTGCTTTACAGAAACTTCTCAGTTTCAGGAGGCCCCATTATTTATTGTTGTTCTCAGTGTCTGTGCTACTGGGTTATATTTAGGAATTGGTCTCCTGTGACCATGCACTGAAGGCTACTTCCTACTTTCTCTTCTACTAGGTTCATTGTGGTATGATTTATATTGAAGCCTTTAATCCATTTGGACTTGAGTTTTGTGCGTGGGGATAGATATGGATCTGTTTGCATTCTTCCACATATTGATATCCAGTTATGCCAACAGCATTTGTTCAAGATGCTTTCTTTAATTCCACTGTATAATTTTGACTTCTTTGTGAAAAATCAGGTGTTCATAGGTGTGTGGATTAATATTCAGAACTTTGATTCAAGTCCATTGGTCAACCTGTCTGTTTTTATGCCAATACCAAGTTGTTTCCATAGCTGTAGCTCTACAAAAGAAGATAGTTGATGTCAAGTATGGTGATGCCGCCAGGAGTTCTTTTATTGTACAGGATAGTTTTGGTGATCCTGGCTTTTTGTTTTTCCATCTGAAGTTGAGTATTGTTCTTTCAAGTTCTGTGAAGAATTGTGTTGAGAATTTTATGTTGATTGTCTTGAATCTATAGATTGCTTTTGGTAGGGTTGCTAGTTTTATTTTTACAGTTCATTTACATATATATATTATAGCTTACTGTTTTGTGTTCTTATAGGATTCCTGCATTCATAAAAAATGCTTCTCTGCCTCTTTATGTGTTTCTTGTTCCTTTTCTTTGTATTTTTCTTCTGTCTATTTATATACCTTTTCTTATTATGTTTATTTATTTTATAATGATTCTTCAGATGACTGTATGTTTGTAATGAGAGAATGAAAAGAAGTAGATTAGACTTGAAGAGAGATGAGGACTCTCTCTGAGGAGCTGGGGAGGGAAAACAGAAAGCAGATTTGTTGTATGAAGATTCTATATTCAATAAAAGAAACAATAAATTATATTCAAATTTCTCAAAGAAATATATTAAAATGTTTCTACTACCCTGTTACCAATGGCAAAGAAGAGAACAAAATAAACTGAAAATTTAAAATAAATAGAGTGATAAATTGAAAATGAACTAGATAAAAGGACACTTAGAAGTGGAAACAGGAAGCAAGGCTAGCCTATGTTAATGAAAGAAAAATAAATGAGAGACAGAAAGTGAATATTGAAAGAAAAACATTAAAGATGTAAATAATGCTGCTACCCAATGGTTTGTCAATTTGACACATCCTAAAATCAATTGGAAATAGAGTTACAATAAAGGAGGTAACCTGTTTGCATGTTGTGGAGCATTCTTTGGAATGATATTTGATTTAGAAAGAATTAGTCCATTGTGGGTGGCACAATTCCTTAGCCATCAATTTCACACAATGTTAAGAATGGAAAATGGAATCTGAGATCAGGCACACAAGAATAATCTGTATACTCATATTGTACTTAATTATGAACGTATTGTGACTCATTTGAGCTCCTGGTCTTGAACTCCCCAACTAATGGACTAAAAATGGAGTGGTAAGGAAAGCCATTCTTTCCTCCCCTAACTGGTGTGTGTGTGTGTGATTGTTCGGTTTGTGTCGTGATGCTATACTCCAGAAACTGAAATTAAATTAGAACAAGTGCTCATGTAGACATTCAGATAGTGCCTTGAATAGGATTTTTTGGCCTTTAAGCAAGTTTTGGGTGCATTTTCTCTTTTTCATAGAAAAAAATTGTTCATCATAGAGTATATTTTGATTTTGGTTTGTTCTTTCCCAATTCCGGTGAGATGATCTTCATTTCCTTAAACACACAAACTTGTGTTATATTTCTCTCTCCTTAAAAGACAAGTGATAAAATTCCCAAACAAACCTGATTGGTCCAAGAATAGACATTGTTCTAAACACACTGACAGCAAGGTCCCATTGCTGAATACAACACTTACACACAATGTATTAAACATGGAGAAGTTGAGTGGTTGCCTGCATAGAACCTTTGCCCCCGAGAGCTGGCATCTTTGTTACAGGAAGGCATTCTAAATGCTACCGAAAGAGAAAAATAAACACCAAGCCATCCTCAAATTCTTCAATCAGCAATGGTGTTGTGCCTGAAAATTGTGTTACAACAAAGGTGGCATATAACTTGTTTTAAAATTTGTCTGGAGTTTTGCCTGTTCGCTTGCTGCTGTTATATACAACCTGCTTTGGGATACAGGATGCTCTTCAGAACACTCAAGTGAAGAGAGGAGTGATCTCAAGCAGAAGCAAGCTTCAATTCCAATAGGATAAAGAGATCAGGCAGAAGCATAGGCAGTGAGGAAAAGTTTATTGGCATAGTGACTGCAGATGGATCGGGATCTCTAGTTGGCAGCAATAGTCTCCTGAATCCAGTCCACATAGTTGTAGACCTTGGTGTACACACCAGGATTATCTGGCAAGGCACAGCCATAGCCCCAGGAGACAATGCCCTGGAGCTCTCCATTGCAGACCAAAGGACCACCAGAGTCACCCTAGAAGGAAGGAACACAGTACATGGGAAAGGGCATGTGAAAGGGAGCTGTGTATATTCTGAACTTGATCATTGCCAATTTCCTCTCACTTGATCCATTTCTTTTATTCTGTATCCTATCTGCTATCCTAAGTACAGTGTTGAAATACAGAGTTGGCCTCCTCATTCCCCATAGTCTATCACAGGAAACTTGCTGCCTACAACCACTCTGCTTTGAAGCACCACTCCCAAGACATGAGAGGTCTGAAGAACGGAAGGGTGCCACTCACCTGGCAGGAATCCTTGCCTCCCTCAAGGAATCCAGCACAGACCATGTTATCAGTGATCTTTCCGGGATAGGAGGCTTCACACTCAGCCTGACTCAGCAGTGGGGCGTCTAGGCACTGGAGCAGGTCTGGTTCATTGTCTGTGAGGAAAGGAAAACAACAAAGACTATTGTATCCAGACACCAATCCAGGCATAAAACCACTGGAAAGCAATGTAGTGAGCCCTATAATATTATCATTTATATGGAAACTGTGTCTTATCAATTACACAATATTCACAGCTTATACCATTTCTAAACAAATAAGACCACATTTCGCATGTTCCTGGAAAGCATTCTGGAAATGTTATAAAAATTTCTTCTGAATCTGTTCGACAACCTGTACGTTCTGTGTACCTGCAATAACTTTGCTGTCTAGAAGCCACTGGGATAATTCCAGAGATGTGGGTGATTGCAGAGTGAATAAAATAAAAGAGAAATAGTAGGTGACTTGTTACACTCACCAGGGAAGCTGAGGGTATCACCCCATCCAGATATGAGGCACTGAGTGCCAGCTGGTGCAGAGGAGGTGGGCAGTGATACAGTGGCCACTCGGGCATTGAGGGTCACAGGGGACGAGAGCTTGATCAGCATGATGTCATTGTTCAGGGTCTTCCTCACAAAGTCGGGGTGCTTGATGATCTTGGCAGCACTGATGAACTGCTCATCGCCCTCAAGGACATTGATGTTGTGTTCTCCCAGCCTCACTTGGATGCGGCTGTGGAAAGAGAGGCCCGATAGACTCTTCTCCTCTATGAATCTAGATATCACAGTGTTCTAAGCTCCTCACTCTTGTGTGGCTCTGAAACTGTGAAAAATGTTGCTGTATTATCATAGGAACATAACCGGATGGTGGATAGGATGTTGTTTGTCTTGCTCTCCCATTCATTTTCAGAGAGATATGGTGTATAATGCTGAGCTGAAGGACTGAGGTGTAGACTGCCCCTCCTTCTAATATACACAAAATATCCAGGGCTAAAGAGCTAAGGAGTTATTTGAAACCCTCTTCATTCACTCTGTCCTTGTTAACTATGCACAGAATTTTTTTTTCCCTGTTTGGGCACTCAGCTTTTTTTTCCTTCTTTCTTTTCATTTCTGTTCTTTTTTAGTTTTTTCAGACAGGGTTTCTATCTGTAGCTTTGGTGCCTGTCCTAGAAATGACTCTTGTGGACCAGGATGGCCTTAATATCACAGAGATCCAGTTGTCTCTGCCTCCCAAGTGCTGGAATTAAGGGCATATGCACCACTGCCTGGAACTTTAATCAACATTTCCCTTTGATAGAACTGTTGTCCTATTGAATTTGACCAAAACACGTCAAAATGTGGTATGTGAAGTTTCACAGTATGATTTTGAGGCCTTGAGAGGGGTTCATTCTCTTGATCCCAGTTTCAAAGCTAATGAGTCACACTGTACATTATGAGGTTGTATTGACCGTGTTGTCATAACTCCTCTTTATCTCCTTCTCATTCACATTCAATCTTGAAAACAGTGGGAACAGTATCACTCATGGCCCATTAGTGTATAAAATCAACAGAAGAAGAAAATGAAAAATAAAGCCATTTTCATCTGTGTTTTTGAAAACCCTAAATACCATTTCATTATAGAGGACCCAGGAATATTTGTGAAAAAACATTGACAACTTCTTCATGGGTTTGTAAGATGAGAAAATAAGCCTTCCTTCCTTTCAAGATGCACTACTCTTCCAATTTTATCTTTGTGTGTGTGTGTGTGTGTGTGTGTGTGTGTGGTATTGAAACATCCTATTATGTGTCAGTGTTCATCCAAAGACTACGATCATCAGATGCTGTCAGCACTTTCTTTCTTTCCCATCTGAAATTCACATTTCACATTTTCCTACAACACTGGTCACCTGCTCATATAGATGCCTGGTGTAAAGATACCGCATTCTTGGAGCAATGCAGTCTGGGAATCATCACTTACGACTTGTAGCAATGAGCTGCAGTCACCACCCATTGGTCATTGATGAGGGAGCCTCCACAGAAGTGGTAGCCAGAGTTTAGGGACACCTGGTATGGAATGGAATTCTTCTGGCAGGTGTAACCTCCAACAATCTTGTCATCATCATCAACAGGAAAAGCAACTTGATGGTGTTAGGAAATAAGAATAAAATATTTCATCAGGGTGATTGTGAGTGAATCCATTGGATCTATAGTAGCTTACTCCCTTAGGATTTCTTACTGAGCACAATGACTGCAAAGGAAAACTGGGATCACAATTTTTCCAATAGACAATACAGATTTTAGGGCTTCTCAATATTGGCCTCTACAGGAAAGATAGGTAGTGCCCACAGGTCTCAAATCCCTTCTCAGAATCAGGGTTGGAACAGCAACAACTACCAAGAACAAACTGAGTTGGATTCCATTAGAAACCAATTTTGCTCATTGCCTGCTTTAGTTTTCCTTCTATTACTTGCTTGTGCCACTGGAAAGTTGTCTTTTTAGTCTCAGCAGGGAAAACAACTAGAGAGGAGATGGAAAGAAGAATAAAATTCCTCATGCTGTTGGAGGGTGGATTGTTCAGAATCACACCAGATTTCCTACTTTTTAGTATTACTTTCTGAACAGAATGACTAAGAGGAAGCAGGGAAAACACTGTTGCAGTAGTCACCACTAGTGTTCAGAATCTTCAGGGAAAAGGAATGCAGGGTAGGTAAGCAGATTCTGGTGGGCTCAGAACATTCCAAGTGTTTCAGCTAAAAGGACAGAAGAATTGACTGAATGAACACGTTCATGGGATCTGATTATAGATCATTTACCTAACCCCTAGCTTTATTCCCTGTAGAATTCAGTAATAATTATCAGTTCAATTGCTCCTGTGAAATTTGTCTCCGGGATCACTTTAGTCACCCTCAATATGGCCTCCCATTCATTCCTCAGTGGTCAAGGGCCTGAATTCAATAAAGGGTTTTGTAGAGACTGCATTGAGGGAGATAGATTAAATTGAAGTTTGAGAGAATATAGAAGCTGAAAATAGAATGCTGGAGAAAGAAGATGAACATCAGTGTAGTAAATGTAGCAGTGTAGTAGGATTCCATGTTTTCTTAGTAAATAGAATAGTAGGACCATAGAGTACTACTCAGCAGTAAAAAAGATAGCATCATGAATTTTGCATGTAAATGGATGGAATTAAAAAATATCATACTGAGTGAGGTAACCCAGACCAAAAAAATGAATATGGTATGTACTCATTCATAAGTGGATACTGGTCATAAACAAAGGGCAACGAGCCTATAGCTCAGGATCCCAGAGAAACTAAGTAATAAGGCGAACCCAAAGAAAAACATGTATAGACCCACCTGGAAATTGGAATCAGACAAAAATTTGGGAGCAGGGGAGTAGGGGGTAGAAGGGGGAGAAGAGGGGGAGAACTTGAGGGAATGGGATGGTTGAGATGGAGGAAGGACAGATAAGCGAGCAAGGAAAGAGATAATCTTGATTGAGGGAGCCATTATGGAGTTAGCAAGAAACCTGGCTCTAGAAAAATGTCCAAGAACCCACAGAGACAAACCCAAATGAGACCCTTAGCAATAGAGAAGAGGGTGTCCGAAAAGACACTGGGAGAATGGGAGGGAGTGGGAATTTGGACTGGTATTATTTTTAAGTAATAAAAAAAAATATTTTTAGGAATAAAAAAGAAAAGTAGGACCAGATATAGCATGAAACTCACCAGCAGCTCCCAGAAGGGCTAGGATCACGAAGGCACTCATGGTGGCAGAAGGTAGTGAGCACTGAAGGGGAGCATGCATTTATATGCCCAAGGAGGAGAGCTCTGCTGGTTGAAGGGGAGATGTGATGTCATTGATTCTTACTGAGCAAACACACCTGTATTTCCACTTCTTGGATTCTAATGTCAACTACTTTTGGATTTCTTGGCACTAGGAGACCTTCAGGTGTCAAGAAAAACTTTATTCTCAGGAAAGATGGAGGGCAGCAGCTGATTTTTGAAAGTGTGCTAGACTGGGGAAATAGTGTCAGATAAGCATTTGTCTACACAGCTGTGCTTTCCTCACTAAATTCATGGGTGATGGTGAAGGAAGTCTCTGTGGGGGGCTTAGAAATCCCTTGATGGATACAAGAATAAACCCCACAGGTTTAACTCACCTGGGCTCATAGAGGCTCACAGAGACCAAACAACTAGGGAGCCTGCATGTAACTGACCTAGGCCCTCAACATATATGTTATAGATCCTTAACTTGGTCTTCTTTGGGGAGTTTAAACAACTGGAGCAGGGAAAGGTGGAAGTTTATATATTCCACATGGTTTTATCATATTTAAAATAATCTCAAATATAATCAGTTCACCTCATAGTCAACCCTTTCTTATTTCTTGTATCTTTTACTACTCTATACCCCGACTTTGTAAGGGGAGGCCATGTTCTTCTTTAATATCCACTATTTTATCCCATTAATTTTCCCTAACCTATTGTTTATTTCATGTCACAAATCCATGTTATCCAGCAAAATGTGCTTTGTGCTTTTTTGGTTATTGCATCCAATATTCTTCTCTGTGTAGTGAAGAATTTTCTCTGTTTCCTTCTCAGAAACTGACAACTTCTTCATAGTCTCTGAACTCAAGGATGAGAATAGGTAATCGACTAACATGTCTAGATCTTCTTTTCCTATCCCACTTGCTGTTCTTCACTTTGAATGTGTGCATGGCATGCAATGCTCTTGCCCTTAGTAGTTCCATTTGGACATTTTATTTATTTTGTGGTTTTATTCTAATTTGAAGGTGAATGAAAACACGATGTGTTTTAAAGTACCAAGAATCATTTAGGTTCCTACGTCAGAAGTTGAAATTTAATCTCTTCAATTGGCTCAATAGGTCACTCAGTGATTTGTTGATTGGATAGTTTCGACAACCAACCTGTGATCTGGACCATGTCTCATAATGACAACCCACTTGAGAGGATAAGGAAGATGTTTGATTTTGATTTTTGTCTGATTGCTCTCACACTTCCTGACAAGCTTGTATATCCTAAATCCTAAAGTATCCTAAGACACTGGTTCAATGGCATTGGACTCTACTTCTAGGGAATCCAACATAGACTGAAACCAGCAGCTCTCTCAGAAATCTAAAGGATCAATACCACGTTTGGAATGCAGTAACAGCCACCCTCATAGAACTGAGGGTTCTGGGCCCATCGGTCTTGGGAGAACCATTGTTGAACTACTTGGGACACAACCTGTAAGTCATTCTAAATGCCCGTTCTAGTTTACATATTTATTTATTCTATCAGTCATTTCCATAGAGACCCTGATTAGTCCCTTCCATGAGATGGAACCCATACCTGACAATGTTAAAGTTTCCATGAACCAGAGACTAGATAGTTTATAGAGAAGGGGGAAAGCCCAATGTTACTATTCTCTAAAATAACATAGTAAAAAATGATTCCCTGTGACAGATTGCTATATCCTTTGAGATATACCCATAAACTTTCATCAGAGAACTTTTTTCTTATAGTAGATTATAACTGGCAGAAATACCCACAACTGGACAATGTGTAGAGTATGGGAAACTTTTAGATCTCTCAGTTTAAAAAAAAAAATTCTTGTGAAGGTTCTTGGGACTATGCATAAGAGGAGACAAAGAATTTTGAATCTTCAAAGATGGCAGATGGCACCAAGGAAATATTAAATTCTAGATGCAACAGGAGTAATGCACATAGGAACACAGAGAGCCTACAGTAGCATCACAAGACCTGTAAAACTTCAAGACTGACAGCGTCTCCTCCTTGAGGAGGAGTAATGGACTCAGGGTCTCAATCCTATGCAAGAAGCTATTTGCAACTGATATTTTTGACAGAGAAAATCAGTTTTCTCCAATGGAGTGTCACTGCATTTATCATCTTCACATTGATAAGGTCATATACCCATGTGAGTTGATCAATAGAAAATAGTCCCCCTGATTTTTATATACTTTTTGTTTAGTTTGGAATTTGTCTTATTGGCTTTCTCTTTTTGGTATGCTTGTTTATTTTCACTTTATATTTTATTTTTGAGAGAGCAAAAAAGAACATGATGTTAGTTGTGTAGAGATATGGTGATAATTTGTGAAGAGAAACATTATGATAAATAAATATTGCATGAACATTTGTATAAAAATATCAATTTTCAAAAAGGGAATTAGAATAAAGAAATGAATGAGTTAAATACAGGGCTACACTACACCAAGAAATTTAACCATGAGTTACATATTATGAAAAAGAATCCATCTTGGTACTACAAGACTGACTAAACAAAGAAAATACACTCAGCAGCATTATTAATTGAGTAGACAAGCTGAAGGAAAAACTCTAGATGTTTGAACAATGTTGAGAAAGTAGTATACCTGAAGAGTAATGATGGAAAAAATCATTCATGACACTAATGTCCAGGAGGTCTCCATAGGAGGTCAAACAAATAAGTGTATGATTCTCCCATGACCTCTCTTCACTGAGGGGTTAGTTACTGTGCTGCTACTTCCATTATAGCCCAGAGAGACACTGAAGAAGCCTGCATACTTCCCAACTCTCATTATTATCACCTTACCAAAACGGACTGCAGCCTTTTTTCCTCTAAAATTTTACAATTGCTGTACACTATTGTGGAGTTACTGTGCCATTTTCAGGCATGTACATCATTGTTGACTTCTCATATTGTTCCTCCCCAGTAGTCTTTGACCTTGTTACCACTACCCCTTGGCCCTTCATCTTCTCTATTGTCACCATTCTACATTCATGTATATGTTCTTCTTATGAGTGAACAATGCAGTATTTATGGTTTTGAGACCTGTGTCTTTCACTTCATATGAAAATTCCAGGATTCATTAATTTCTCCCGGAAATAGCATAATATTAATCTCTATCACTGCATTAATGTCCCTGATCCTTATTCATCAGTTTTTAGAATTCAAAATACCACCCTGAATCTTTTAATTAGAGAGTTAAGAACATTCACAGTTAGTTGTTAAAGAGAGGAATGTGCTGATTCCCCTAAATGTATCTGAAATTTTCTGATTGGTTAACGTAATGTTTGCTTCTTTCTTTTTTGTCTATACATCTTAGGGATCTTATTTTTATTCTTTATTATTATATAAAACAATGAAATTAAAAAGGCAGATCAAGAAAAAAGGAAAAGAAACTGGTGAGGACAAATAAGTCTAAAGAATGTGGGAAAGAATAACAAGGAATGTATGTGGTTAAAAGAGAAGGAATATAAAAATTCTAATATAAAATAAAGGCATATGTGAGTAAAATTAAATACCAGTAGGAATAAGGAACACAAATATAAAATATTTTAAGATAAAACTAGTACTACAAAAATAGTGAAATAAAAACATTTAGAGAAAAAAGAAGACAATGAAAAAGCTAAAAGGAAAAGAAAAGCCTTATCTAGGTTTCCTAAAGGATCTTCTAATATTATAGCCCACTTTAGCTGGGAGGAAAGTGTTGAAAGTCATGGGATGTTGCTACCATACGTCCTCTGAGTTGCCAACTCATTGGGTCATGCTTTGGGTTGACTGCTGTATTCCGAGACATATTTATATTATAAAACTCACGTCAGCATGTATATCACAATTGCCTTTAATTTGCATACATGGGTCTACTCATGAACCAGTGACCTTTGGTTTCTGTCAGCTAGGAACTTTCTTATTCATTTTATAGGCACCCTAAATTGCACAAAATGGTACAAAAATCCAAGCGCGTGGTGTGTTGAGAGTACATGAGACTAGAGAAAATGCCCAAAGTACTGAGGTCTGCTTTGAAAGGGGAAAACTGAGGAAACTGAGTATTGCACTGCACAATTGCGGTGCACTTAGGTACTTCTCAGTAGTGACCACACAGTGGATGGAGGACTCTATGGAAATGAAGGAACTGAAGTCTATATGCCCAGAACTCTCAGTGATTCCTGGGAAAGCCTACATGGGAACACAGAAATACATGGATCTTGGAGATCTTACTGTCTCCAGTAATCCATATATGAAAGGACTTACTCTTTCTTTGCTTTAGAGGATATGACTACAAATTGCATCACCTTCCTCAAGTTCCCTGCTGTTCAATCCGTTTCCCTGAGAGCCTGAGGTATACCTAATATGCTTGTCTTCTATCCAGAAAATACAGCAAATTGCTCCTCATTTCTGAATCTAGGATTTTCCTCTTAGTTGCAAATCCTCCCAAAATCTCAGTAAAGAAATAAACAGTTTGGAGGAATAGGCAGGTGGATCACTATGAGTTCAAGGCCAGCCTAGTCTAAAACATGTGATCCAGGACAACTACTAGTGTTACCCAGAGAAACCCTGTCTCAAAACAAATAAAGAAACCAACAAATAAACAAATGAGAAGGTATCTTCTCAAGATGTGCCTCGTTATAGTTCTTTGTGATATGGCACCAGTAAAAATGGTATCTTGCCCATTGCTGATTAGTAATGCAAAAAGCACATTTGGAACAAAACTCAATACCAACCTTGATATATTAATCACACACACTCAAACACACATGTACTAATAAACAGATGCATACACAAACGCACACAAACCTCACTGGATTTAAGTATTGAAAACAACACAGGTCTCTGTGTTTAACTATAACTGTTGATATTTTTCTGCCAAAGCCATCTGTTTATTTCAGGATACCTGTTAGTAATCTTTAATGTCCTAGTGTAATAAGCTTCTTTAACTAATGAGATGTGATATATTAAATACATACATAATAATGTGGGATTTATTAGAATAGGATACAGGTTAAGGTCCAGGTGATCCATTCATGGTTTCTCAAGTCTGAGAGGGCAAGAATCCTAAGAGAACTGTATCTCAGCACCTCCAACTGCAATTGATCCAAGAGGGCTCTTACATAGCTGCTGGTTTCTATTCTGTATTTGAATCCATGCATAACAACATTAGTGTAAAAAAGCACTATGATCAAAAATCAAGTTGGAGAGGAAATAAATTATTTTGCTTATACTTCTATTTTACTGTTCATCCTTGAGGAAATCAGGGCAGGAGATCAAGCAGGGAAGAAACTTGGAGCATGAGCTGGTGCAGAGGCCATGACGTGGTGCTCGTTACTAGCTTATTCCTCACGGCTTATACTGGTTTCCCACAGAACCCAGGACCAGAAGCCCAGGCAGCACTTCACTGACAATGTAGTGGCTTCTCACCCATCAATCTCTAATCAAGAAAACACTTTACAGGTTGATCTACAACCTGATTTTACGAAGGTATTTTCTTAATTTAGGTTCCCTCTCTGATATAATATTAGCTTGTGTCAAGTTCACATAAAACTTTCGAGCGCAACTTTGAAGAAGTAGGTTTTAGTACGAGTGAAGCAATGCCTTGGGATATTATAGGATAATCAAACTTGCCACTGAGTGTGACAAAAAGAAGGAAAATAAGTATGTAACTGTTTCTTCCTATCCCTTAAGTGGGATACAACTACAAGATGTGACCCAGACCTAAGGTGTGTCGTTCCAATTATCCAATAAAGAAAATTTCTATTCACATTCATCTCTGCATGGATATGGTTTTGGTTAACAACATATGAGTCAAGTGGACATCATTATTAGCCATTAGCACCTTTCTGATCTTGAAGATCCAGCCCCTGAGGTTTAGATTCCTCATCTCTCAAATGAGACAAGTCTCTATTGCATGGAATAGTGTTAGGCCTATAGAACCTTTTGTTTATTCTCTGTGTTACCTGTTTGTGTCTTTGTATTCTTAACATCCCAGTCATACTTTCTTGCATTGATTCTTTCCTTCAAGGTTTGGAAGGCAGACAGATTTTGTTAACCGAGCTTATATTTGTTATTTGTACCATAGAGGAATCACCATTTTCAGCAACAGACTTATGATTCAGATCCCTGGGAATCTGGTCTAGAAATTCTTTATATTTTCACACTTAGAGAGTTCTCATTTAGCTCTGGGGGTTAAATAAAATATTTGAAGAAATAAATTCCTTTAATGATGTAGGAGATGAAAATTGCATGTCATATACACTTTCAAGGTCAGGAGCCTCAAGTTGTAGAGAAAGAATATATTTGAAATTATGTGCTAACCAATGAACCCCTTTAAGATCAGAAATATTAACTAATATTTCACTCTTGGAGAGGGAGACACAAAGGATATCTTCACTATACAGAGTAGAGGAATATTGGCTGTCATATTCAGGAAGCAAATTTTATTGGATGAAATGAAAGTGTCATATGAAAGAAATAGGCTAGGGAAAATAATGGAAGAAAAGAGTTGAAATTAAAGGCGAACAAGTCCTGGAATTTCAGATTGGGAACATAGAGAAGTAAAAGATACAAGACATAAGTAATGGTGGCTAAGGTGATCAGAGAAAATTGGAGAGTAATTTAAATATAAAAACAACCACTGGAATCTATAAATTTCCACTTTTCCTCTTCAGACATTCCAAGGAATCTCCACACCAAAGGACCATTCCATGACCAATCTGTCCTTCATACTCAACATACAGAAACTCTCCTGTTTTTGGATGTTGCCCTTTACACAGTGTGGCAAGAAACAGTGTACTATCAGAGAAATGCAAATTCTGTGTTCATGTTTTCCAAAAAGACAAATGCCAGAGGAAAAGTGTGTGTGTAGTTTGTCCCATTGGAACCTCTGATATGATTGTCAACAGAACATTTAGCTGCCACCTGCATCCAGTCTCACATGCTCTAACAATTTTCGTATCTTCCTATGGCCTTGGAGCAGCATGCAAGCTTAGGTAACTTCTAAGGTGAAAAGGCACCCCTCCAAATCAATTCTTCCTAAACTCCTCCCACTAACGTGTTTGTGAATAGTGAAAGTATGTGAATAGTTGCAACTACCTGACAGACATGGCAACATGACAGTCCTTCCACTTAGATATGAGCCTAGGAGCAAATGAATGGGAGAAGGTTGCAGAAATGACAACTCTGAATGGCGCTTTATGAGTGAGGCTCACCCTGCCAAGCCAGTAATAGTACCACAACAAATGCCATGAATCCCATGATGGCTTTGCCTGTAGTTTCTTCTGAGTTCCAGTCCTCCACCTTCCAGTCAGCTTACCCCCTCAAACCCAATTGCCAAGCTTTTAGCTAAGCCTTTCTTCCCCATTGGTGTTTAAGTTCAGAATTATTACTAATTTTCAGAGAAGTCAACCATGATCTCCCACCTCCAATAAACATTTCTTGTTGTCTGGAGCCCATGGCCAGCAAAGCATCTGAAAGGAAAAATTCTCCAGTTGGTCACATTATTAGGCACAGCTGACACACACGTCCCTTCTCTGAATAGCTTGTGCCATAATATATGTAAATAATGGGTCTTATGGAAGATTTAAGTTAAAAAAATAGATTCAATGCAAGAAGAGTCACCACTGACTGAGGCTGATTCTGTAATTGTACATTTATTAGTAGTTATGTCTATCATGGGGGATACCTGTACAAATTAAGACTGACAATACACCAGCATATGTCTGTAGTAAAATGAAACAAATTTTTGACATATTACAACATAAAGCATATTAAAGATATACCACACAATCCTACATGGCAAGCAGGTACTTAATAATGCTGTTTGTACCACAGCACACTGAATGGTGTCATCAATGTTCAGGGTGACCATTTCCACATCAATTATCTTTGTATATACAACCCTTCACAGTTGCTTTCAGTGGTTAAAAAGCAGATTATCTAAAAGTCAACACTTGTTTGAAACTCTACCTCCTTTCTTAACATCATTGATGATCCAGTGCTGGCCCACAGAACTCCTACATTTCCATTTTCTATTAATCAGATAGGTCAAGTTTAGAGTAAAGAAATTTAGAGACCATTGACAGGCTCTACTGATTGTAGAGGATTCATAGCCACTCACAATCTATAAGAACTAGACCATCTCAAACTGGTTCTTTTCTCATACACGTTTTCTCATCTCGGGTAAACCTTCCAGAAAAAGGTGAAGACTTCTCAGCCAAGTATAAGTTCACTGAAGTGAAAGGGAGAGAGAGAGAGAGAGAGAGAGAGAGAGAGAGAGAGAGAAAATTTTTGGAGAAATGAGAGAACACGAATCTCAAAGGAATCCTTTCTACCCTCCAGGGATCCAAGGCAGAACATGGTACTGGTGTTCTTGCCTGGTGTTCATAGCCAAATGACAGAGTGTGAGGGTCTCATTATGGTTAGCTCGTATAGTAAGAAATTTTTCTGTAATGTAGTTAGCACAGTGTTGTCTTACTTTCACTCTGTGAAATATTTATAAAACTACTGCTTGAGAGAAAAAGACAGGTATTTGTTCTAGTATTTCCACGCTCCAGCATATACTGGCCAGGTGGCCCACAAGGGTATTTTCTTCAAGAGTATTTGGAAAATCTTTTTAGCCAGAGTGATGCTCTGCTTGATTGTTTGTACTATGATGCTAGCTGTAAAGAAACATTGAAGGCACAACTGTGTCCTGTAGATAAAGTGTGAAATTTAACCATTTAATAATTTTGCTCCTACTTATCTCCTGAGATAACCTTTCCCTAGGACATCAAGAATCATTGGTTAAGAAGACTACTGTAGATCATAACCAGAACCTCATATTCTAGACTGAGATGAGTAAGTTGATTTATCAAATCAGCTCTTTACACTCCATTTGACACTCTGTACTATTCCTTTGCTATTTATCCCAATATAAAGTTGCTTTGTATATTTCTAGAAAAATTCTCCTAGTCCCAATTCAATGATTTCTATGTCAAATAATGGGATTTTGATTTTGAAAACTGTTTATTTTCCTTGTGTGTGTGTGTACTTTATGTTGTAGATTATAATCTTCTAGGAGCCTTGTATTTATTCTAACCTTCATTTTATTGATAATTAAGTGGTCTTTACAGAGTGAGGTTAAGGTTTTTAAGTGTATGCCACAGATAGCATAAAATATGAGCATGGTAGTCATACTCTAGAGTGGAATGTTCTGACAAGACCATTATGGCTGCCTCCCTTTCTTATCATAGATGTCCTCACCTCATGAAAGGTAGATAACAGATATTTTCATCTCTTTTTCAGATATGGCTACCTAAGAAAATGCCAGTGCTGTATAGACCATGTTGTTCCTGGTTTGTACATCACTGAAATGTTTACAGTGAGGCCAGAAGACAGAGGAGTTCCCAAGCAAAGTCAGGCAGGAGAAATGAGGGCCCAGAAGCTTGCCAGTATAACAGTACTTATTAACTTTGACTGCAACCTGCTAATATTAATGTCATGTCAGACGTTTAACCACTATATATAAGATATATCAGACACTCTCATGAGAATTACTAAGGTTGAGACATTGGTGAGTGACTCCAGGCCCATTTCCCATAACAGAATCTATGGTGAAGGATTCTCCAAGCTGTGTCAGTGAGGAATGTTCCTGCCAGTCCATTCTGAGGAACCTCCCCTTGAGCAGCACCCTAGCTTTAGTGATCATAGCCATAGACCTGACTAAGAATCTTGGAGAGTATGGACTCATGGAACAGTGAGAAACAGAAGGCAGAGAGATTACAACTCTTTGAATTAGGATACCAAAGTGTAAATTTGACAATTGGAGAGAAGGGAGGTGAGCTGGCTATGCTGGAAGACAGGGTTCATGTATTCCAGTTAATTGGAATGACAGGCCAGATTTGCATGGAATCCATCAGCAGCTTCCATAATAGCCAGGGTCAGGATTGTACTTATCGTGGCAAAAGTGATGAGCATCAAAGGTGTTCTTGCCTTTATAACACTGTGGAGCAAGAAGGCTGCTTGTTGAAATGGGAGTAGGATCTCATTACTTCTTACTGAGCCAGTACAACACTCTCCTCTTCCTACATTCTTACATCCATTACCTGTACTCTTATGCCTTCTTGGCAGCAGGAGTCCTTCTGGTGTGAAGGAAAAGCTTATTCTCAGAGAATAATGAAGAACAACTCATTGTTAAAGGGATACTGGAATGCAGGAAACAGGGGTACTCAATTTGCTATGCAACTCTGTTGTACAAGTGTAATTCATAGGTGGTTAAAAAGAAAGACTCTATGTGTGGCTTTGAAATACTTTGTGGAAGATTGGAATATTTTTGTAACTTTAAAGAAGGTCTAGTTCTGGTAGATAGAGGGTGTCTATGAAACTCCCATACATGAATCATCTATCAATGGTCTCTAAATTTCTTTACTCTAACTTGTCATCTATCTACTTAATAGGATATGGATATTCAAGATCTCTGTGGACCAACAAGGGAACATCAAGGATGTTAAAAAAAGGGGGTAGAGCTCCTATCAAGTGTTGGCTTTTAGACACTCTGAAACTGGCTCATCAATTAGACACTGTGGGAGGGAAGAGGTGAGGTTTGAGTAGCAAATGTCTTATTTTATTAGTATAGTAGACAACATCATGAATACAATGCTCTACTTTGATCTCAATTTCAAGACATTTGCCTCTCATGGGCATGTTATATTAAGGTCACCAAGGAACATGGAGAGTACATAAATACTAATGTAAATAAGGCCATGATGATACTATGGCTCATCAATGTAAACCTGAATATCTGCATTAAACAAAACTAGCACATATTCTAGCATAAACAACTCCTGACAGAAGTCTATACTCATTTTGAAGAATAGAATGGCTTTGGGCAATGTTCAACAGGATTTCTGAATAAGGGTGAGCTTTATAGATACTACTATTATATGTGTCATAAGAGTACAGTGCTGTTCTCAATGACGAATCTTATTTTTTCTTCAATCAGCCCTAGGATTCATTTTAATTTTGACTATTGTATAAACCACCCGTAAAACGACAGTACCTGGTGGTGTGTCAGCTTGGGCCTATTTATAAGAGCTACTATCAGATTATTTTCTCCCCAGTGACAGCAGATATAGAAAATATATATTGGAGGTGAGATCATGTTTGAGTTCTCTAGAAACTACTGATAGTTCTGGACTTACACAGTAAGGCAGGAAAAACATAGCAACAATTGTGGCAATTGGGTTAGAGAAGGAAACTGATTGGAAAGGGTAGGAATTGGAACTCAGAACAAACTGTAGGAAATGTCCCCATAGGATTCATAGCATATGTGGTGGTCCCATTACTGGCATGCATGAGTGAGCTTCACACTCCCACACAGTCACCCAGAACTGTCATTCTTGTATCTTGTTTCTCATTTATTTCCTCCTGGGTCATTCCTAAACGGAAGGACTGACATATTGCCATGTCTGTCACGGTTTTTCAGACTATTCATATACTTTAATTTTTCACCACCATGTTAGTGGGAATGCATTCAGAAAGGATTCATTTGGATGGAAGCCTTTCACCTGAGAAATTATCTAAACTGGCATGCTGCTCCAAGGCTATAGAAAGATATGGAAATTGTTGCCTCATATGAGACTGGCTGCAGGTGGCAGCCAAATGGTCAGTTGTCAATCAAATCAGAGGTCCCAGGGGGACAAACTACAGACTCATTTTCCTTCTGGCATTTGTCTTCTAGGAAAAACACAAACACAGAATTTTCAGTTTCTCTAACAGTGCACTGTTTCTTGGCACATTGTGTAAAAGGTAACATCCAAAGACTGGAGAGTTTTGTATGTGAGGTGTGGAGTCAAGATTGCTCCTGGTATGTTCCTCTGGGGTAGAGGTTCTTTGGAATGTCTGAGGAGGAAAGATGCACATTTATAGATTTATGTATTTATTGTAGATAAATCATTTGTGTCTTCTTCTCCAATAGTGAAATCTTTGATAATATCTCTGATTCCAAGACAGTTCATTGGTAATCACATGATTTCAAATATATTCTTTTTTTCCCTACATATCACTCCTCACTTTTAATTCATGCCTTACATGCAAGTTTTGTGTTTCTAGTCATCTGGGAATTTTATTTATTCAAATGTTCTTTTTCAACATCTAAGGCTAAATGAGAACTATTTAGATTTAGAGGTATCAAGGATTATTTAGGACTCCTATGTCAGCTAATAAAACTGGCAATTCCTCCATGGCACAAATAAAAATCAACAGTTTAAGAAATAAATGTCTTTATTCCAAACCATGAAGAGGAGAAGCTATGCAGGATGACATAGAGCATGTGTCAGTATTGCTAAAGGGTATAAAAACAAGTCAGGGAATAAATAAAATCATCTGAAGACATAACACTACTCCATGCAGCAGAGACTTGAGTCATTTTGACAGATAAGAAACCTTAACTTCAGACGCTGGATCTCCATGAACACTTTGGTGCTGTTGGTTAATCCAGATGACACTTTAACTTCATGATTTTCAACTAAATCAATACCCATGAAGCTGTGTATGCCAACGAGAAATATTCTGCCTTGGAGTGTGGTTGGTATATTCAATGACACTTCACTGGAAGAAACTGAATTTCCCCTTTCCCAGCAGGCATCACTTGCAAATAGATACTTGGGTAGGCCTCAGATGCTGTGTCCCCTTCCCACTCTCCATACTGGGAAATTGTTTGTTTTGGAATTTCACAGGACTAGTGGGTGATATCTTAGTTTCTGAGAGTTCAAATGTGCATGAGTGTGGGTGCATCTCTAAGATACTGTTTTCTTGGAGAAATCTACCACTTCTGACCCCTAAGATCCTTCTCGCTTCTCTTCTACATAGATCTCCAAACTTTCATGAAGACATCCCATTTAGGGCTGGCTTCCCAGAAAGTTTCTCACTCTCTACATATTGACCAGTTGTGGGACCAGTGTCAATTAATGCAGGAACAAGTTTTTCTAAAGAGTGATGAGTGTTGGTCTGTTCCATGGGTATAGAAACATCTCATAGGGAAACATTTTTGCTGGGCCATTCACCTATCTAATATCAAGTTCTTGGTTACATTAGTAGTGTCAGATATGAGTTCAAACTCATGGAATGGGCATTAAATCTAACCAAATTGTGGCTGGTTTCACCCACACTATGTGTGTCTTCATGTACCAATATTTCTTGCAGGCACATGACTTTTGTTGGTTGCAGAAAACAGGACTCGGTGATGTTGAAGATAACTTCTCTCCTCTGATATTGTTCAAAGGAACTTCCAGCATTGTGAAAGCTAGTGGGTAGGGATGAGGATCTATTTTGGCAGTAGCTTAATTTTTCAGTAAATGGTCTCTTTAGCAATAGGGCCTTACGTTCAGGTTATAGAATGTAACTAAGAACACCCATGATAGCTTTTGGTGTTTGGGGTTGGTCTATGGGATAGTTTTAGTCAATGACTCAATAAGATGCAACACATTCCTGGAACTGAGGATTTTACTTGGTGGTGTAACACTTTTACTTTGGACATATCTCACATTATATGGTGACTTCAGTGAAATTCTTTTCATAAATCTGGAAGTTTTATAGTAGGAGATGTACATATTCATTCAACAGGATTTCAGTGTTACTTGTCCATTTTTACATTCTGCACTTTAGATTGACTGCCAGTCTTCATCCCTATGTAATCATCCTGTTCTAGTTTCTCCCTTTCCTCTTTGCAACACTACACTATACCATTCCATGAGAACCCTTCCTGCTCCCTGACCTTAAATATTGCATAACCTTTGTGGTTATTAATACTGCAGTACACATATTATAAGCTTACGTGCCAACCCTTACATGGAATTAAACCCATCCAAGATTTGTCTTTTGATGAAGATGCAAGTAACACTAACAAAACAATGAAATTAATGAAGTGGGGTAAGACAAAGGAAAAAGAAACTGGTGAGGATAAATAAGATAAGAAAATGAGGAAAAAATGTCAAGGAAAACATGTAATTAAAAGAGAAAGGATATAAAAATTCAAATGTAAAATAAAAGCATATGTGTGCAAAATTAGATACCACTGGGAACGTGAATATAAATATAAAGTATTTGAAGATAAAATAAATCTACAAAATAATAGTGAAAAGAAAATATTTACATGAAGAGGAATGAAAAGATAAAAGGGAAATAAAGACATTTTTGTTTCCTAATGGGTGTTCTAAATTTATGAACCACTTTTGTTGGAAAGAGAGTGTTGCATGTCATGGATGGGATGTTGTTCCTCTCAGTTACCAGCTCAGTTGTTGGAGTTTTGGTAAAATGTTAGCTTCCAGGTCAAGTTTATATGTCAATATCAGGTCTGCATTTGTTTTAGAACTGTCTTTTTTTTTTTTAATTATTTTTTTTTTATTTTTTTCCCCATACATTGTTTTGTTTTATTTTTTCCATTCAAGAACATAATTAAAGATAAAAAAAATTTTTTTTTCCTTTCTTCCCCTTCTCCCGGTCCCCTCCCACTACCCCCCACCCCTCCTCCCTCCCCCTTCTTCCTTGAAAGAGGGCATGGTGCCTGCCCTGTTGGAAGTCCAAGGCCCACCCCCATACCTCCTGGCCTAGGAAGGAGTGCATTCAAAAAGACTCGGTTCTCAAAAAGTTAATACATGCAGAAGAGATAGGTCCTGGTGTCATTGTTTGTGGGTTCTCCATCTGCCAAATTTCGCCGCCACATTCAGAGAGTCTGGTTTGATCATATGCTCATTCAGTCCCAGGCCAGGTGGATTGGTGTGCTCCCATTAGTTCAGG